>JAUZSU010125950.1:0-17460 GCA_034780255.1 Parotocinclus maculicauda | reverse complement strand
TACTTGGTTGCATTCATCTTTGCTTTAATTGCAACCAGTCGACCTGTCCCTGCAGCTTAAAAACACCCATAGCATGATGCTGCCACCACCATGTTTCACTGTGGGGATTGTATAGGGCAGGTGATGAGCAGTGCCTGGTTTTCTCCACACATACTACTTAGAATTAACGTCAAAAAGTTCAAATTTTTGTCTCATCAGACCAGAGAATCTTATTTCTCATAGTCTGGGAGTCTTTTGTGTGTTTTTTGGCAAACTCTATGCAGGCTTTCATATGTCTTGCTCTGAGGAGAGGCTTCAGTCGGGCCAATCTGCCATAAAGCCCAGACTGGTGGAGAACTGCAGTGATAGTTGACTTTGTGGAACTTTCTCCCATCTCTCTACTGCATCTCTGGAGCTCAGCCACAGTGATCTTTGGGTTTTTCTTTACCTATCTCACCAAGGCTCTTCTACCACAATTGCTCAGTTTGGCTGTACGGCCAGGTCTAGGAAGAGTTCTGGTCGTTGAAAACCTATTCCTTTTAAGGATTATGGAGGACACTGTGCTCTTAGGAACCTTGAGCGCTGCATACTTTTTTTGTAACCTTGGCCAGATCTGTGCTTTGTCATAATTCTGTCTCTGAGCTCCTTGGGCAGTTCCTTCGACCTCATGATACTCATTTGCATGAGCTGTGAGGTTTTATATAGACAGGTGTGTGTCTTTCCTAATCAAGTTCAATCAGTTCAATTAAACACAGCTGGACTCCAATGAAGGAGTAAAACCATCTCAAGAAGGATAAGAATAAATGAACAGCTTGTGAATTAAATATGAGTGTCCCAGCAAAGGGTCTGAATACTTATGAACATGTGATATTTCAGTTTTTCTTTTTTAATAATTCTACAAAAATGTCTACATCTATGAGTTTTTTCTGTTAAGATGGGATGTACATTAATAGGAAATAAAATGAACTTTTTTGATTATATACATACACACACACACACACACACACACACACACACACGCGTGTGCTGATTAAGTTTGCTTTTAACCCAGGACTTTGCATAGGTTTAAACATGCCTCCTGTCATTTGTGACACACTATTTGCTATGTGAATCTAATCACCTTAAAAATCTAATTAATGAAAAACATTGAACCATAATACACAGGAAATCTCAAAAAAGGTTTGTGACTATTCAACAGAAATAATAGGCAATCTAAAGATAAGTGATAGGTATAGCCAAGGCAGTGGCCTATGGGGTTTGGCGGGACATGGTTATATATTGACCATCTCTTCTCTGTTCTGTGGAAAAAGGCCCATGTAGTCAAACTGATTACTGCCACCGATCAATAGACAAGAAAAGTCAAATGCCTATAGTTATCAGAGGAGGTCTATTATGTGTCATTTCACCTTAGCTCTGTAAATCATTATTCTCTTATAGAGTGCAATCATTTATAGGCACTTTCTGCCATTTCCAGAACAGCAATAATTAAACTCACTAAGGTGGTGCTATTCCTACAAGATGAGTAAAGGAAAAGGTGGGATTGAAACACACCCTGATGTTATCAGAGCGCACAGTTGTCAGCTGTGTTTTCCCATGACTAAAGAAGTATTGGTAGAGGAGGCAGTGTGTTGTAATTCACTGAAATTTTAAATCTGAAATTTATTAAAACAGTAAGATTTAATTCAAGCTAATGACTGTTAATAACTGTTAAAGATGTTGGTCAAACTGTAGGTTAGTGAAAGTGTTTAAACAATGTTGGCTTCACTAAGATAGAGTATATACTACAGGGTAATTCAAATGTCACAGGAGACCCTTTTATTTCAGTAACAAAAGGGAAAATTACATATCTGAATCTTTATATCTGGAACATGGTCTTCATATTGGATCAAGGCCAAGTTTTTTTTATTTTTTTATTTTTTTAATTGGAAGGTGATGAGGCATATCAAAGAAGATCAGTATTGTCTCAGAAATTAATTGCCGCAGCCATATATAGTGTGGATTCCCAGGTGGTATGAAATGGATTAATTTATTGACAATATTCCTGTTTGATATTCAACAAACCATTTGAAATGAATTAACGGTGAGTGCTGAGGTACCACTATATTTTACTACATATTTAGCTAGCACGACAGCCCTTATATCTTATTTAACATGTCTGTACAAACACATAAAGCTTACAAAAATAAATAAAAACACTTAATAAATAATAAATTGCCAGCAATGCACACAACACACACTAATCTGTCTATAAAGTGACTGCACTTTCTTATGTCAGTAACATGCGGCATTTGGCTATGGCATATTCAACTACAAATGGAGTGCAGAGATGAGTAGTGTGTGTTTTAGCTTATGCTCTTCCCAGGGTCAGTAGTACACAAGCCACTGACGTCAGACTTGGCCACTGGGTCACCGTCATTCTGTCATATCAGTCCACGAGAAACAAAACAATGTCACATCCCACACAACATGACAAAAGTTAATATAACGTTTTCAATAACAGAAGTCATGTTTTCCTATTCCAATAACATGAAAAAATCGGACTATAATGTTCAACCGTAATCATCACCTACTCAGTACTCTTTTGACTACGTTATGTTCTACTACCTATATTTTTTGGGAAAGGTTTAGCCCGCATTTTACACTTACGTATAATTAAAAAATAATAATAAAACATTGGTTAACTTAAATGAAAAAGATACACATTTTTGCATTTATATACCTTTAACAAATACATACTCTGCTGCTTCCCAGCCATGGATTTCCCTCTCCTAGTAATGGATGTGTGACTATAGAGATGCAGGTCACTGACCCTGCGATCTGTGCTCTGTGAATGTGTAGATCTATTGACCAAGTTCATGCCTGAATCTACATCCTTTTCTCTCAAAACAGCCAAAGGAAGTGACTAATGTAAGAAAAAAAATATGAGCTATGTTGTCAGTCTCTCCTGTTGCCTACATTTTCTCTAACCTGGTATGCAAATCAATAATACGCTACAATGAAGATAATGGGAAATAGCAGAAGGAGATGCTGTTAAGAATGGCTTATAACATCTACCAACATCCTTCATATTCACTTTATTCAATGGTTAATTATGATGAAATGTAGCATAAGGTGCTAGAAGAAACATGCCATGAGAAATTATGTAAAACAATAAAACCCTAATTATTAAGGGTAATGTCCCAACCAATCCTCAGCTAATAGGAAGATTTGTTAAACATTTTTTAACCTTTAAATGTTTTATTTGGGCAAGTGTAGTCAAGTGTGCATGCTTTTTTATTTGGTATACTGTACCTCTGGCAGGACATAAAAATTCAACCCTAAATCAGATATTTAAGTTAATATTTAAGGTGGGAAGTTGGGACAGTGTAAAAAATGCAGAAAAAGTACATCTTACATTTACTTTTATTTCACTTCAGAAAGTATGAAACCAAGATATTTCATGTTTTGTCTGAACAACGTAATTAAATTTGTTAACAATACATCCTTCCCTGCATTTCAGGCATGCAACTCAATCTAAAAATGTTGAGATGGGCAGGTAGAACAAGTTATGAAATTAAAATCAGGCCACTGTAGTCATGACTTAGTACAAAAGCATTATCCATGAAATGTTGTGTCTTTGAAAAGCAAACATAAAGCAGATCTACAGTTTGCCAACAAATGCATGAGAAAATTATTGAAATATTTAATGTTTATGTTCCTCATAAAAAGGTTATAAATTCTTTACATATTTCTTCCTCTTCAGTACATAATATCATTTAAACGATTGTAAGTGATTGGAGCAAGGGCACAAAACTAAGCTGAAGATCTGTGATCTTTGATCCCTCAGATGGCACTAAATCAAGAATCATCATTTAAGAATAGCTGATAACCACATGAGCAATGAACTATTTTGGCAAACCTTTGTGAACCACTACAATATGGAGCTACTTTCACAAATGCCACTTTTCTGTACATAAAACCCATGCATTAACCACTTACAGAAGTGGTACGAACTTCTCTGGAAAAGAAGGCACCTGGAATGGACTGTTGCACCGTGAAAATGTATTGTGGTTACACAATATTCAAGATTTTTTTTTAATAAAAAAAAAAAAGGACCGTGTGATCAATAACGAAAAGGACCATCAAGACTGCTATCAGGAACAAGTCCAATTCCAAAATCCAGTTTTGATATTTAAATCTGACTGACTTACTTTACACTTTTGTGATAGCAGTACTTATGCAGATCTTGGAGCAACATATGCTGCCTTCAAGATTTCACCTTTCCAAGGACGGTCCATGCGTTCTTTAACAAGACAATGCAAAACCACAAGCTGCACACAATTCAAAGGCACAGCTGTGGAAAAAGAGGGCACAGGTACTGGACTGACCTGCCTATAATCCTGACCTGACCCCATCAGGGAATGTGTGGATAATTGCGTAACAGAAAATTCAACTATGACAATCCTTTACTGTTGAAAAATGTAAGACGTGCTTACAGACAAAGCGGCACAAAATAACACCTGAATCACTAAATCACTTGGTATTCTGAGTGCCAAAATATCATTTAAGTGTTGTGAGAAGAAACAGCAACATTAGAAAGTGGTAATTGCTTTACTGTCCCAACCTATTGTGTTTATTGTACTCATTGTAAAAAATACAATCTTTTCATTTTATTAGCATTATTCATATTGTCCCATTTTTATTTTGGGTTGTACCATCTTAATGTGATAGTAATGAATTTTGCTGCTCAAACTCCTGCTTTATTGAACATTTGTTACAAGAGCATAATGCAAGATTCACTAGCCTGCACAACCTAGCTTTATAACACTGGGTCCCTTGAGACAGTAAGTAATAGTGTCTGCCTGCTAACCCATACAAAGAACCTCTTTACCTTTCTGTCAAACTGCAACCCAATAACAGGAAAGAAAGGTGGAGGCTTGGTTATCAGATTCACATTTCTCTTCCACAGTATGCAGATTATGCTGTAAACCAAAGCAGAGACCACACAAATCTAAGAAAATATCTTACTAATGAAACAGTGTAAATTATTGTTATGCAAATATGATCAATTGAGGGTAAAAGAAAACGGAAAAATGAACAAAGGGCTCAAATTAAGAATAGCTTTGAACTTGGCACATATTTTAATCCACATATTCCATCAAAGCATAGATACTTCCTCGAACCAAGCTCTTAAAGTTCATTCACTTTACCTTCAGATGAATTGCATGGGAGAAAAGAGCAGTAGCAAGACACATAGTGAGAAATGTGCTTATTTATTTTGTGGCATTATCAAGGCGATCAAGAAGCAGTAGAATTGCTGGCCATATGAATCCTGGAGCTTATCAGGGAGTGGCAGGCAGCTGGGAGAGGAAGCAGGGAGAGGAGAGGAAAGGCCCAAACGGACGCACTTCCTGAAGATACACAGCCCCAGAGATTTTTTTTATTTATCTTTTTGCTATTAAAATGCTTCTGAGAGGATGTGATTTAATATGGTTCTGCACAAAAGTGAGAAAAAACAATGATGTCACACAAGATTTCATCCAGATACTGTAAGCAAGTAAAAATTTGAACAGTTCATTTACTTGCACTTAACGTAGCACTTTCATAAATGGCAACAGAAGAGCAAGAGGACTGAATAACTTTATTTTCTAATGTCTTTTTATCCCTTGCTCAACCAATAGGGTACTGCTTAGTTAAAAGTGGGGGCATAAAGCATGACTGTCAGTACTTCAACAAGGAAATGTAATGATGACAGACTTTAAAATTAATGTTTTAAAGTCCCCATGGACTCAAAATATTTACTACATTTAGCAGTTACCCAAAACTTTGATGTTTAAGAGATTAGCTTAAGAAGATTAAAGTGGCTTAAACAATAGAATCAACAATTCCATAATGCAAACTATGCAATATTATGTGCACAAGATCAGAGAAAATGCAACTGTTATAGTGGCTCAAAAATATGAAATGTGTCATGTATATGCTGGCTTGTAATTGGGTAATTTTCACTTTAAATTTTTAAACAATCTGTTCGAATAAATTTACCCTAATTTGATTTTAATATAGGATTATGGCAGAACAGTCAGCATGCAGGGTAGTACTTTGATGTAGGGATCAGACATATCAGATGTCAAAGGATTAAGTTACAGTTGGTCAGAGCATGACAAATAAGGGGAACCTGCTCTAGGCCAAGTAGGTAAAGACTTATGTGCTACTCCTTTAACAATACTGTTTTTTGTATTGATTCGAGGCACTTTCTGATCATTATCCCTTATGTTTCCCTGTTTCATTAATCAATGTTTACACAAAGCAGAATTCAGGAAAGTAAAAAAATCAATAATTACAATGGACAGCAATTGGTAAGCCACCCAACTGTCAGTATAGCTATAGTGAATAGTGTTTAATTAGAAAGGACTTGTGCACTGTATCATTACGGTTATTTATGGCCTAATGGAAACAAAATAGCAGGGTCAATTCACCATTACACAGAATCATTTCTCATTTGTTAATCTCCAATTTTAAAGATTCAGACACAAATTAAACGAAACTCCTGTTTTTCAATTCAAACAAACTGTGTAACCAGCTGTTTATGACCGATAAAAGACATTTTTTTAATTTTATATTACATCTTTTACCATTTTAACACATTGATCAGTTCAAGGCATAGTTATAGCCACTGCAATCTTTGTCTCCTTCTCTTACTTGTGCCATGTACACATTATCTTGGAGCCCTTTCGAAGCACATTTTCAACCAATGTGAATGTGTGTTACCATCCACTTCTAGTAGTGAAGTACACATAGAACAGCTGAATTTATCCTGAAATAAACATAACTGTACCACAACTGATGAGCCAGTTAGCCTGCAATTTGATATGAATAATGGTTGGTTGTAACTGAGCAAGTTTTAAATGGTTAATCCAAAACAGATGATCACTAATCCAAACCAGGTATTTTGCTCAGTTAACGTCAGTAACTTATCAGAATTGTTTGGGTAACAATGCAACCACAGCTGTAACATGTTTGATCCAAATTACTTCTTTCTTTTTACTACTTATTTCAGGATGTAATGTGGCAAAATGTCAAGATTCTGACAGGGTCAGAATCTAATGTAATGTAATTATTTTATTATATGCAAAACCCTTAATTTGTGGACTGAAAATCTATTTATCATTGCAATTAAATAATTCTGCAGTAAACAGAACCCTGGCAACCTCTCCCAGCTTATTTACACACGTCATGCTGTATTTATATGTAGTGAGAGGTGTACAGAAAACAAGTGAAAAAAAGACCTAGTGAAACTAATCAAACATTAGTACTTGGAATTTATCAGCTGCACTTTAAATAAACAGTAAAAAGTGAAGTTTCCAGGCACATAACACAGGGCATGTATGCTTACGTTTGTATATCAGTTTCTACCAAACTGGCAAGGTTGGCACACAGAACAAAACAGTATCAGTCTGATGTATCACTGCATTTTAGGTACTCTTGACTGTTATGTATTGTTGTAACCACAGCTGAAGATTATGATTCTCTTAAGCACTTTTTGTTATTATCAGCAGTAGATAATCCATTCTTTGCAAATGGGACAAGACAAAACCCACCAATACATACCAAAAATGTAATTATCATAATAAGCATTCTTGTGGAAAATGAAGAATTCATTACCCTTCAGATAAACAGCAGACCATGATGTCAGAATGATGGCTAAATCAGCACATTTTGAAAGCACTGGAACTGTTTGTTTTGCATCTAATCTGCATAATAGACACAATTTAATCACAGACATCCAGTAAAGCAATTATCAAAGTGATAGTGTATGTTTGTGCAAATGAGAGGAAACCCTTTTTGGTGTGTAAATGAGAGGAAATCCTTTTGGTTTCCTGCGGGGTTGTTAGCATCTCAGAGAACATCTCAGATTCTCACAGGCACACAGCAGTTCTTCAGAAAAAATATCAAACGCATCCTTAAACTATAAGACCAACAAGCTCTTTTAAGCTAATAACAAAAAACTTAGAATGAAAGGGAACACAATAAATGTTTTTCTCTTTCTTAATTTAACATGGTTACATTGCCTTATAAGAATTTTAAAAACATAATCAAAATACTATGTAGCTTTTCCAGAGTGGATCACAAATGCACAGAAAAAAACAAAAACAAGCAAACAAAAAAAAAACAGTTCAGTCCTGAGTTATAGAGGCAAACACTACATAAATAATAAAAGTTAAGCGATGGTTAAAGGAACCTCCAGACCAGACAGAAAATTAAACTGATCAAAACACAGGCCATGTAAAATAAGAAAGCGAAAAAAGTATCTCAGTTGTGACACTGGTACTTTTAATAGCAATAAATGACAGAAAAAAAAACATTTCAAACACACCACCATCACAGCACACCACTATCACCTTCAAAGCATAATTAGTGATGTCGGTATTGGATCAATATTCATCAGTCAATAGTCAGAGCTTTAAATCTAAAATGAAATTGGAAAAAAAAGGAATAAAAATGTACAGTTCAGTTTGTCGTATTCAATTCCAGTCCTTTTTTAACCGTCAAACGCACCAAGACAAGGACCCATTGCTAGACCAGCGTTGGGCTGCTGTGCCGGGATTGGGACATCGCCAATATATTGTTTATGGCACAAAGAGAGAGAAGACTAAAAGAGATTGACTATAATATGACTAGAGATTAACTTATGTGGACTTTTCTTTAAAAGTAAGTCTAAATTACCAACAAATGAAAAACAATACAGCAACTTACCATTCTCAAACAATTGATAAAACAATTGGTACGCTTTTAACACGCAGTTCTGGGAGATCACAGGCACAGCAATGTCACCCATTAATGATTGCTATCTTGCAAGACAGTCAAGTTTCATTTTAGATTTATTCTAAATTTTTGTTTAACACTGGAATTGCAAAGCTGTGGTTTTGAAAGCTCTGCACACATTTGTGACTGCAACATTAATTCCTGACTATGAACACTCCTTTAAAAAGTACTATCATTTGTTTTGGTATTGCATCATCCTATATCATACAAAAACACACCTGATAACTACATAAAAACCCTTATTCCAGGTGTTTACAGTTCAGATACTACTATAGGTGATTTATGAAGGGCAAGAAGGGTGATAACTGTGTATTAGATCCCCAAAATGACAGGCAGAAATGTGAAAATCTAAGATTAAAGACCCTACCCCCAAAACGCTTAGCGGCTAAAATGTTGAGAAAGAGAGAGGGGATGGGAGAAGGGCAGATTTGTAAAGCACCTTATATTACAACATTTCAGATTAATTTCCACCCACGTTTGTCTTTCTATCATTCTGGGGACATTAGCTTAACATAATATTACTCTAGCAACTTAATGCTATGCCAATACTTACACGTAACCCTAGCCTTAGTAACCTATAACAAATCTTATTTTTCGTTAGATTAGATTATTAGTTTAAGTTAAAAAAAAAAAAGCAATTTCCCTTAAAGTAAAAAATAATCCTAAAATCAATTCCTCATATCGATAATATAAACAAACACACACACAGACATTTACATTTACTTTATTTAGCAGACACCCTCATCCAGATTGACTTACAATTGCACAATCCAAGCAATTGTAGTTTAATGGCCTTGCTCAAGGACCTAACAGTGGCATCTTGGCAGAGGAACATGGTCCATAGTCCAATGTCTTACCCACTAGGCCACCCACAGTACCCACCCCCACCCCACCCCACCCCCCCCCACCCCGCACGCACTCAAGCACTCACCTCTTTTAGTTCTTTGAATTAAATGTTCCATGTTTGTGAAAGAACAAGTAAAGATGTTAGAATGATCAAATTGGCAAAGCTTGTAAGGTTTTACTAACATCATAAGGTCCTCACAAGTACAGCAAGACAAGACACACATACACACTCATTCACAGTGGACTCCCACTCAAACTGCTATGGCCTTCTTAGATTAAAGCCATGAGTTAATTCAGTCATACTTTGCAATGCCTTCATATTCCCTGAAGTAATCCTCTCCAGCCTGATTAAGTACACAAATCTTCAGCTCAGCTATAAGAAAGTAAGTACATTTTTTCACTCTGCACCACTCAAGACTTTATACTATATATTTTTAAATGTATCTTCAGCAACACATTTCTGTTTTACCATAAGAACATTAGTGAGGTCACAAACTCATACTAATAATGTAGCTTATAGTTAGTATTTTTCTCCATTTTTGTCCCCCAGCTATTCTGAGAAGGGTCTCAAAGGATATTCTGAGCTAATGCCTAAATTCACAGCCTGCAGACAAGCATGTAGTCTGAATAAGATGTCAGTCCACCATAAGGTGTGGTTGGGGTCACTTATAGCACTCGGGGCCCCATCCTACCACTATTCTAGTAACAATAATTCTACTAAGCACAGTAATTTTGCTGAAGCTGGAACATCCTGATTTAGCAGAGCACAAATAACTGCACTCATTTTTGTTTGTTTTGAGTACTGGCTTTAAAATTGCTCATTGTTAATTGATTTGTTTGAACCATTTTGATGTTTTAGAGGAAGACTAATTTATTTCTGGTTCTAATTTGATACCTGATTAGGTTTTTATAGTTTTTGTTCTTGGTGCTAAAATAGCGAAGGCTAAGGATTCTAGTAAGGGAGTTGAACCTCGTCGTACTTGTGCAATGGCAATAAATATATTGTGTTCTATTCCAATTTATAAAAATGTTGCATGAGTATAAGGTCAGGGCTCCAAGAAGATCAGTGATGTTCTACAAATTTTTTTTTGTACCAAACTCTTAAAATCTACACTTTGTAGCATCAATGTTTCACTTTATTTTAATAAGGATTTAAGACTAGGCCAATTTTAGGTGTAAAGCATTATGGCTAGACCAACACTCAGATTCATCCAACAACTGTAAAGAGTGACTCATCACAGAGCATGGATATCCACTGCTGCGGAGTTAAGACTTTTTAAATGTTAAATGTCCTTTGCACAGTGCGGGACCCTTAGTTCATTAGAGGCCTAAAATTTTTAGGAACTAACAATTTTGCAATTCTGTTGAGTAGTAGATCTATTGAGGCTACATTTAGTTATTAAGTTATTTTGCATTTTCATGTGATCACACTACATGTTGTGTTTCAGTTCTAAATCTATTGTAATGGTGAAACATTTGTCTGGAAGTGAAAGGGTTAAAAAAATTGAGCGATAACACCAAACTAGTGCCGTGCCTGGTTAGGAGCTGCAGGTCCAATTAAAAATGTCTGATTGTAAATGGTTAAGACTATGTTTGAGATAAAAATGAAATCATTCAAGGACCTCTTGATGGGTTAGATCGCAGAAATACGTCATATCGGAGTAGAGAAAGTGCTTGTACTGGAACTTCAATTAAAAGACAACCTTTATGATTTGACTGAATTTCCCAAAAAAAGATCAAATGGTGAACTTTAAACTTTCTCTAAAATTGCTCATGGCTTGGTCATTTGTTCATTGTTCTTAGTACTAGAATAGCGAGAGCTGAGAAATGTGTGTTGTGTGCATTAAAATTAAATCGGTAGGTCTGTGTTGCATTGATCTTGTGAAAACACATACCGACTATCTTAAATTTATTTGCAACTTCACTCTTTATTATTTAGTTTATTCTTTGATAGCATTAATTCCTAATAGTCACAGTATGCCACTGATTTCACACCACCACGGCATACATACATAGGCATGTACGCAGCTGCTTGGCCATATACACCAAATCAATTAATCTTCCAGTAAATATTGCTTGAGAATACCTGGCTCTAGCAGAACAGATATTTGACATTCTGACTCGTTGGAAAGGTGGCATCCTTAGGGAGAGCCATGCTGAAAATCAGTCTCATCGTTGAAATCTATTCTTTCGCTAGGGTTTGTTTACTGAGAAAGACAGCTTTTTGATTTTACGCAGTTTTAGTTTTCGCCAAAAAAGACAAACAGAAAGTATGTCTTCATACACATGTTCATGTACTATGTTTTAACACTTAACAATAAATATCAAATACTTATTTCAGATGGGAAACATGCACATGAAACCATTACAGGACTAACGACTGATATTCCTTTGAGGATCACTTCAGCTGAAAAGTACATTTTATTATCATGCATCACCTCACCTTGTCGGTTGGGTTTTTCACCTAAAGCAGTTTAAGTATAAACATATTCAAACTAATATATCACAGATTTTCATCAAGTGCTCAATTATGTATAACATAGTAATTAAGGTCTGAATGATCAATACTGCCAGGGGAAAGACTGTCCCAGTCCTGTCAGCTGTGGCTATTTTTAAAAAGCGCAGTAGATGAGCTCTGTGGTGCAGATTATTCCGGATCAGAGTGCAGAAATGAAAAGCCAGTGACAGGTAGCGACAGCTAGGGAATACTATCTTGTATGCTGGGTATTTCTTATGCTTGCCCTAATGTGGGTCTATAAGAAGTGTTGTAGGTGGGCACTATTTTTATAAGTGACTTTGCAAGTGTGTTTGAACGTCTTTTGAATGCTGTCTATGGATACTGAATGCTGAATGTGGATATTGGCAGAATTCTGACAAGACATAAATGAAAAATTAGCATTGTAACAATAATATGGAATTATAAATGGAATAGAAAAGACATTACATGCCATAAAGAACAAGTATGCTAGAATATTAAGATGTAATTTCAATATTTAATTTGAATTACCCTTTATAATGTAAATGAGCTGAGGTTTACTTTGTGAAAAACAGTCATGAGTACAAGCGCTTGCTTCAGGCAAAAGACTTCCTTCAGGTGTCACCCAAAAATGAACTTATACATACTTGCTCACACTGCAGTTGGCTGGTAGGAATCTCGAAATATCTTTTACACACTACCGCTTTCCTTGATTTCCTCAGTCGTTACACTATTTCCATGCCATCTGCACCACTGTGTAACATTCAGTATAAATGAGAGTAGATAAGCTAAATTTTAAGAAAAGAGGAATTTAAGCATTATTTTATTGCCTTTGTTTATATTGGAATAAAGGTTACTTTACTGAAACGACCAATAACACACACTATTCTACCAGAGCTGGAAATAATGAACCATTTTAGATAAGCCACAGAGTATTGGATTACTGAGCCAAACAGTAAAAGTGAGAAAAATCAATAACATTAATGATCATTCACTAATGAACTAAGCGTTGAACGTTCAAAATGTCAATGAGGTTTAGAGAAGTGGGGGGTCAGACAAGTCATTTAGTGTCAGTTACTAGAGGAAACAGCATTGTGCTGTTTTAGGATATACTGCTAAATGCAAGAAGAAAGCTGCAGATTCTCATCTCTAACATGCTGCAAATTTTGGAAATAATGACTTTTTTGATAGAACAGCTTTTCACATAGTAACATGCAGAACACAAAATCCTATTTGAAGTTGCTTGACATGGTGAGAGGTATTTAACATATTTCCAAGCACCAAAAATATAACTGCTACACTTCTTCAAATCCGGATTTAATCCGCACAGATCCTGCTTTGAACTCACCCCCATCCCCCACAAGACATTGTGTGGTTACCAGTGCACCCAAATGACTTTATAGTATATTAAGTCATACCCACCTATATTACTATAGAAAGATTATTGCAAGACCGCTTCAGTTTCACTTAACAGTTTTCACATATTTGAGTACAAATGACCTATTAATGACAGTTCCTCCTTGTTTACATTTACATTTTTATCATTTAGCAGACTTATATAGCGTACACATTCTTACAATTCAAGCAATTGTGGGTTAAGGGCCTTGCTCAGGAGCTAACAGTGGCATAGGTGGGATTTGAACACTAGGCCACAACAGTCCCAACCGTGAAGCATGACTTGTTGTTTACCTCTGTTAACAAAATTATGATTTACTCTGAAGTTTGTACCATTTACAGCTCTCGTACAGTGGAATCCAAAAAGAACTTACCAGTACCTGGCCAAAAGGCTTAGTTGCTCTGGCTGTGTGTTTTGGGACATTGTCATGCTGGAAGATCCAGCCACGAACCATCTTCAATGCTTTTACTGAGGGAAGGAAGTTGGCCAAAAATCTCGCTATACACAACCCTATCAATCCTCCCTTCAATCCTCCCATCGTCCTGTCACATTTGCAGAAAAGAACCCTCAAAATATGATGTTTCCACCCCCATGCTTCATGGTTGAGACAGTGTTCCTGGGGTTGCACTCATCCTTCTTCTTCCTTTAAACATGGCGAGTGGAGTTCATACCAAAAAGCTCTATTTAGGTCTCATCTGACCACATGACTACCTCCTCTGGATCATCTAGATGGTCACTGGCGAACTTCACTTCAAAGATGCCTGGACATTTGCTGGCGTGAGAAGGGGGCTCTTGTGTGTCCTGTAGTCTTTTAATCCATCACAGTGTGGTGTGTTACTAACAGTCATCTTTAAGAATGTGGTTCTAGCTCTCTTTAGGTCATTGACCATGTCCCCCTTGCAGTTCTTGACTAGGAAGGTTTGACTGTCATCTTGACAGTCATCATCTTTGACTGAGGAAGATTGACTGTTATGTTGTGTTTCTTATATTTTCTAATACTTGTTGCTGTATTGTCCTGTAGCCTATCCCAGCATTGTGCAGGTCTACAATTTTGTCCCTGGTGTCCTTAGGCAGCTCTTTGCTCTTGGGCATGGTGGGGAGGTCGGTGTGTGATTGATTAAGTGTGTGGACAGGTTGTCTTTTATACAGGTAACAAGTTTAAATTGTTTAATTGAGGTTCAATTAGTATAGGTAATGAGTACAGAATAGGAGGCTTATTAAAGAAAAACTAACAGGTCTCTGAGAGGCAGAATTCTTGCTGGTTGGAAGGTGCTCAAATATTTGTTTGCTTAACAAGTAAATACAACAGGAAACGTTTTATGCTGTCACATAAAAGACAGTTTCTCAATCCATAAATAAGTGAGTGATTGTGCTGCATGTACCTCTACAGTGAACTTAAGATTTTTCCATAGTAAATAGTAAGAAAATAGAACATCGGTATCAGTCAATGTTGATATTAAATAAAACAGTGTATGGAGAACAGTGCAGCTATTCAGTCAATATCAATACACTACAATTTCCCAGCACATAAGTATATTTTACACACTATATGGTGTTTACATGCGGACCAGCTTACTTAACACGCAATTTCACAGAGCTTATAGTAAGTTAAGCGACGCATAACTGTGTATTTAACTGTGCATCAGTATAGAATGATAATACTCCAAATGTTTTCTTCACTGTCATGTCCTATGATAGACCCATGTGACACGTAGTGTAATGAAAAACAAGAACGCTAATTATTGCAAAATAACTTTTCCTTGAAAGAACAATAAGACACGGGTGATGCGACTTCGATACGACCCATTCCATCATGTTTTGACAGACAACACACAATGCCAATGATAATGGAGAACAGTAATGCACCAACCCAATCATGTCGCTGGAATAGAGTTACACTGACGTGGCTGGAATAAAGTTACAGCCATGTCAGGTTATGTCGACGAACCCGGCCCAGTCAGAAGGAATAGCAGGTAGCAGCAGCACGGCACATATGCTAATGTTTGGGCTGCTACAGTCACATACACAGTATTGGAAGCAAAATAAAAGAGGAAATAATGACAGAAAATGGTAAATAAACAGTATTTAAACCAAAATTAACCTCATAATGTCTTAAGAAATACCATATGCGCGCACACACTCTGTCACTCCCTTTCTCTCTCACAGAGACACACACACACAGACACAGACAGACACACACAGACACACACACAGACACACAGACAGACACAGACAGACAGACACAGACAGACAGACACACACACACACACACACAGACACACACACACACAGACACAGACACACACAGAGACAGACACACACACAGACACACACACACAGACACACACACACAGACACACACACACAGACAGACACACACAGACAGACACACACACAGACAGACACACACACAGACAGACACACACACAGACAGACACACACATTACCTGTATGTGATGAAAAGGGGGAATGTGGCCGAGGAAGGGCGGACGACTGCCCACTTCCTATAAGGCTTTTTCTGTTCCCAGTCCTGCAGCTAGCAAACAAAGAGCATATAAACCTTATATTGTCTTATATAAAATTAACTCGCATGATGCATCATACTGGTTATGCCTTTATGATCACACGATCCAGTCACATGTAATGCAATATAATATAGAATTCCCAGTTTGGAGCTGTTAAAGTCTCGAGTTCAGGTCTGTGATACAGCTATATCACGGTACAGTAATGGTGTAAAGTAGTAGCACATTTATCCCATGTTCTAACCACACTGTGGATATTACGCCTAATCACACATCTACAGTACTGTGCAAAAGTCTCAGGCCGCCCTTAGATTAAACATCATTTTTGAAGCCATGGTATAAGGAGCACGTATCATTATTTCCCAATTTCTTTATAAAAATAGACTGGGGGAAAACGGCAGCATCTGGGAACCTCCTCAGGGTACCTTGTGGACCGTTCTAGAGTTTAGGAAGGATGTTGTTTAAAATGCATGAAACGGATACAAATATACATAAACACAATTAAATGGGAGAGCTAATTTCTTTGATTAGTACAGAACAGGATTTGGTCACAAGAAACTGTAAAAGCCGTTTGTCATGCATAAATTTGCATTGTTTTATGTGCAATTGGCTTTTTTCCTGTCCATGTCCTCAGTATTTAATTAAAAAATAATTAATTAAGTATGGCAAATATCACTATTAATGATATCGACTAACAAAACCTCTTGTTCAAGTTGAGATATTTCAAATGATCTACAAATGAACTCAAACGGCAGCATTTGGAACTCTTTGTTCCGTTTAAAAGACCATTCCACATCCCAGGTCCTCACTAAAATATACAAACACACAAGATCTAAATCACCTGCACCACAAGGACACAAATGTTAAACGTAAAGCAGGTATGTTTATGTTCAAAGCTAAGAGCACCACAAGGCTGATAAGGATTCCTAGCAGAGCTCCTGTAACGTACCGTCTCCTTGATTTCCTCCATAAGCTGTACCACTTAATCCTGTTTAGATAGCCCATCAGAGTTATAACGTACACATCCTCCAGGCTGGACCACATTCGTTCCAGTATTTACGCCTGCATTTCCTATTAAACAAAGTGAGGAGTGCCAGGCAGTGGGGGTTACTGCACCGGCTGGACGGTTCACCAGTAGTATGATTACAGGTCATCAAACAGATCCTCTTAGATAAGTGTCCTCCATTCCGACTAGAGCTGCTCCAGAGACTTACTCAGATCCCTAATGTGTTCCGTTATTGTAACGCAGGCCAGATTCATTTATCTATGGAAGGAATTTACAGACCTAACCCTCACACAGAGCAAAACGTACGTCTTAGTTACCACAGCGCACTTAAAGTACTCCTGAACAGGCCCCCCAACAAATACATTCGAATCCGGTTAATGGGACCACATCGGGACGCGGTCGTTTTGGTCCTAATAACCGGCTGGTCCGATTA
>JAUZSU010125939.1:0-17461 GCA_034780255.1 Parotocinclus maculicauda | reverse complement strand
CAAGTCAATGACAATTTAGAGACACCAATTCACCTAACACACATGCCTTTGGACTTTGGGAGGAAACCAGAGTACCTGGAGTAAGCCCACGCAGGCACGGGGAGGACATGCAGACTCCACACAGAAAGGACCCAGATCGCTCCACCCTGGGATTGAACCCAGGACCTTCTTGCTGCGAGGCAGCGGTGCTACCCACCGAGCCACCGTGCTGCCCTGAAAATGTGGAGTAATCCAGTACCTACTACAGATCCAGTCAGGGATGCAACCCCACCATTTCCAGCACGATACAGCTGTCTGAGCACTGAGTTTTGCTGGATTGCTGATACAACACTTGTTGACTTAAGCATCGTTCACAAGGACATGGGACATGGTGTAGGCACTTTTGGTGCACTCATGGTGTAGATCAATTTTAACATTAAGTAGTACACAACATCTAAGCAAATAATAGTATTTAAAGTAGTTTATAATTATATAATTGGCATAAATATAATTGGCTAATTTGTCATATACACAGCCATAAAATAAATACTACCAACAGGTGAAGTGAATAACATTCATGGCAATGGTATTCCCAAATTCCCTAAAGCGCGCTGCCACGTTGACAAAATTGATTACAATTGGTTTGAGGAACACAATGTCGACGGTTGCAGGGGGCTTGTAGACGCCATGCTTCAACAGGTCAGAGTTTTGGTAGCATGAGGTGGACCTATACATTATTAGGCAAAGAGTTAAGACTAATTGGTGTATGTATAAGATAATGTGTGAATTAAAAACGAGCTTTCCCATATACTACGTGAAGTGGTCTGTGTTCTCTCCATGTCTATGTGGGTTTACTCCGGTTACTCCAGTTTCCACCCACAATCCAAAAACATGTGTGTTAGGTTAATTGGTGTCTCTGCAGTGCTATTAGTGTGTAAGTGCCCTTACGATAGATTGGCATAATGTCTAAGGGTTGTTCCTGCCATTAGCCCTGTGTCACCGGCTGGCCATCCACAACCCTGAACAGGTTCAAGCGGATAAGAAAATGAATAAATAAATGAACGAACGAATCATAATAACAATTATACAGATGGCCCACAACCTTCAAAAATTATTAATTTAGAGGCTGAACCACCTCATCTCTATGATGCACAGTTACCTTAAAGTATGTTCCACGAACTTTTATGGAAGTGCATCATTCTCACTGAAACCAATCCCTGTACATGTCCTTGTGAAAGTAGCATCATGTGAAATAAAGATGTTACAGCAATGAGGGGTGGGAGGGTGGTGGTAGTAGTTCTGGTTCTAGAGCGTTACAGAGATTGAGAATTACCCCTTTTAAACACACCTAATTTAACTATAATGGTTCTGGGTCCTTGTGCTCAGAATCTAACAACACAAATTACTTCAGCTTGACCTGCCAATCATGTGAGTCTGGCCTTGATAACAACATCGGAAAGGTTGCATCCCTAGGTAGTTACGTGTAACCATGTCCCAAAGTCCTTGTTTGAAACAAGTTCTTCTTTACAAAGAGAATAAAGAAAGCCAGTTTTTTTCTACGGGTATGGCAGATACTGCAATAAAAAACTATATGATAACCCAAAGACTCCACATAGAAAAATACTGTCTTGGTGAGATATGAGCAGAAAAAAATTTCTGAGTATGATCACCGTCTCCCTCCACCCAAAAGAGAAAACGCATCCAGACTTCTGTGGAATAACTACACTTCATTAAATACAGTCACATTGGAATCTACCTTTTTGTACATGAAGAAATTGATTAACTGTCAAAACGAAGCCAACTGAACTCCCATCTCTTACTCTTCAGTCCTGAAACCAGGTATGCACTACCTCTGTACATTGTCTTGACATTTCTCACGCATATCTGGCACACTTCTCTTTAGAGGCATACAGAAATTTGTCAGGCCTGAAACATAAAGAGAAAGCACTGTGGTACAGGCTAGAGGGGGTTAGAGATTCAACACTTCATATGTGTTCACAAATTCATCAGTAAAAGAAAAAAAGTAACAAAGAATGTCAATGGATTTGATTAGTGAAATTCCAGACAAAAGTTGTACATGACTGCTTTGCTTGAATTAAAGTTGCACTACACAGCCAAAAGTATGAAGACATCTCTTCTAACTACTAAGTTATTAAGTTATTATACTATTAAGTTATTGCATTACAAGCCACACTCATACTGTTATGTGATGTTTGTACCGTCTACAATAATATCTTAATAGTTGTTTTATTGATGTGCAAGTGTACATTATCGAGTACATATCTGTGCCAGAAGACAAAATACTGACACCACCAGCCGCACAGTCTTTGTTTTTGAGAAGAACACCAGTCTGCAAACTATGCCAGAAATTGTCTGCTGATAGATACAGCCCAACAACAAACTTAATTCATCATCTGCAAACTAACCACTGTGCAGAATATGCAGATAATGACAGACTTTGGGAGTCTGACTTAAACCAGCCAAGATACCAGTATAAAAACACACTGAGCAAACCTTAGGGGAATCCTTCTGCAAAAAGAGCTTTACAGTAAGAAAAGCAACAGATGGCAAGACGTAACAAATGCTATCACCAATTACATCATGAAAGACACTATACCAAGTCAGAAGTTTGAGAGAGCTGTGGGATACATACACTGCCAAAGTATCACCTAAGATCCGTTATTGACAAAATCCACCAAAATCTTCACATATTTATTTCCTGCCCAACATCACACTGGCAGGAGAATAGCCCAAAAACTGTTCAGTGGGAGCTTTACTGATTGGGTTTCCATTGCCAATCAGTAGGAGCACCACCAAGCATCATGTGAAGACGTTTGGTGGATGGCAAAAAAACAATATAGTGCAATTTTGCTCCCATAGAAAGACAAACTCAATTCTACCGCATGTAAACACATTCCAGAACAGTATGTGCTTTTGATATGGTGGCAACAGTTTTGGGGAAGAGTTTGCATTTCAGGCTGATAGTTCACCCTTAAGCTAAGCAAGGTCTTTAAAGAAAAGTACATATCCCTGAAATCCATACCATCCAACAGTATTGGGATGAATTGGAATACTGACTGATAATGCATTTAGTGACACTATTAAATGGAAATAAAAGCAAAAATAGTCCAAGCAATTCCAATCTGTAGTGTAAAGCTGTCTGTAAGAACTGGAGTATGGTCTATCAGCAAATGCCAGCTCCTGATTAAATATGCCAAGGTTTATACTAACATTTCTATTCAGGTGTCCACAAACTTTTGGCCATATAGTTAAATAATGCATGAGTGCAACTGACAAGCTGTAAAAAAAATTAAAAAATAAGATTAAATAAAATAAAATAAAAAATGTCCCTCATGCGCCAGTGTCTCTCAATACATTCCCCTATTACATCTCTAGGACCAGCCCAAGCTATTTACAGCGGTGACATTGTTTGGTCATTTGTAATATTTAAACAAACATTTCAACACTGTAAAATGGAGAGCCATTTTAACCTTCCAACACGCCTTTACTGTCAGACTAATAATGTAAATCTAGCCTTTTAATTATTTCGATCTGCATCATCATTTATGGTCATGTAGATTCTTGACAAATCAAAAATAACATGGTTTAAGTAAGGCAACTACACATACTAAGGAGCATCAAAATTCCCAGGTACTGTACATGTCCATATTTACACTCACATTCACTCTGGATGTAGCTTATTTGTATTTAAGTACCAAAATTTGTGTCATTTGCAAATAAATGCCCTAAATATCTCAAAATGAATTTTAAGTCACATTTTAGTTTAGTGGGTGTAAAAGGTTGGGTTCGATCGTAAAAAATAAATAAATAAAAGAGACTACAGGGCTGGACAAAGTTTGCGACACCAATTGTAAATTGGTGTTTTTTGTTTAGTTTTGTTTTTCTTTAAGAACAGCTGACCCAAAATGGTTCCGTATTGGTACATTCATTAATGATGAATGGTCCGCAGTCTCTCCGTCCTGTGTGTGTGTGTGTGTGTGTGAGAGAGAGAAAGAGGAACTCCTCCACACGTATAGCGTGGGAAAAGTAATAGTTTATCGCCGTAAATCTGCGTACTTTCAGACATTTCTGTTCATTATCCCCAAAAATGAAAAGCAAAGTTGCTTAAGCATCCTCTTTGATGCAGCCTGCTTTTCTGTCTCCATTGCCTTCTCTCCTGGCCCGTAATGAAGGGGTCCTGAGTGGTCTGCTGGGCCTGGTCCACTCTGGGGTCTCCTCTGAAGCACGTGGAGAAGTGCGAGTACCATTTGTGCTGCCTTAGCGCCCTCTTCAGGCTACCTGCTGTGCAGCAACTCCTCTCGCAGCCAGATAGGCAACGGCTGGCCCATTTTATACAGCAGCTTGGACAGTTCGATGTTGTGCTCCCGGTAGTGTTCTCTCAGAAAGCGACGTGACTGTCAAGAGCGGGGAACAATAAAGTCAGTCTCTTTAAACAGTAAAGAATGATTAAAAACACCATGTATACACAAAATAACAAATCACACTTTATTCTCTATTACAGGCTTGATTCTGTGCTGAGTCATAACTCATTGTCTCATAAGAGACTTGGTGTTGAACAATAAAAAACAAAAATGACAATTGGAGTATGCGAACGAAACACAAAGCTTTTACATGCTGAAAGGCTTCCAGCATACAGTGGTGCGTAAAAGTTTGTAAGCCCTTTGGAATATTTCTGCATAAATATGATATACAGTCGATTCCGGTTAATCGGACCACATCGGGACGCGATCGTTTTGGTCCTAATAACCAGCGGGTCCGATAAAACGAACATGCCCTATGTTACAAGACAGGACGTATATGTAACATATTAAATGTTTATTAAACCTTTATTGTGCGATTTACACGTATAGCGAACGTACAAACAAGAGCACAGGAATCCTCCCATAAATTGCTGATCGCTAGGTGGCGACTTGTGGCTTATTTTTCTTATTCTCGAACTTTCTTTGGTCCAAATAAGCGAATATAATTACACGTATATAATAGGATTTGTTTCGGAACTTTAGGATTTGGTCCGAATAAGCGGCTGGTCCATTAACCTGTGGTCTTATTAACCGGATTCGACTGTATTTATGAAAAATATATAAAAGTTGGGCAGCATGGTGGCTCGGTGGGTAGCACTGGTTCAATCCCAGGATGGAGCAACCTTAGTCCTTTCTGTGTGGAGTCTGCATGTCCTCCCTGTGTCTGTATGGATTTACCGGGTACTCCGGTTTCCTCACATTATCCAAAGACAGGTTAATTGGTGTCTCTAAAGTGGTCCTTAGTGTGTGTGCGCACTACAAAGGATTGAGGTTGTTCCTGCCCGTACGTCCAGAGTTGCCAGGTGGGCACCAGCTGACCCATGACCCCATGTGGATTAAACGGAAGACGATGTATGGATTATATATAACAGTCCTCAAAGTAGATAACCCAGGTAAACAAACGAGGCAAGAATATTACACTTGATCCTTTATGTACAGTGCATCCGGAAAGTATTCACAGCGCTTCGCTTTTTTTTTTTACGTTACAGCCTTATTCCAAATTGTATTAAATTAATCTCTTTCCTCAAAATTCTACACAAAATACCGCATTATGACCATGTGAAAAAAGTTTTCTTAAGAGTTTTGAAAATTTATTAAAATTAACAAACAAAGAAATCATATTTACATTAGTATAAGTGAGCAGTGTACCAGACCTTATTTCATGGGTGATTAAAAAAGAACTCCAGGTTGTTCTGTATTTGTATCACAAGCCCATAAGTATGGGCTCTATATAAGTACAGATGTGCACTATAGAGGTGCACACTGCATGAAGACATAATGATTTTGGTATGAGAAAGTCTCTTGTAACAGATTAAATCACTTTTTTTTGTGATTAATTGATTTATTGTTGAAGCTGTGTGAGTGAACATGCAAACCATTTTTACAACTGGCTTAAACCAGTTGACAAGTAGTTGAAAAACTCTTCACAGCTACTTTGTATTTATAAGTAAGACCAAATATCCTCTCTGGGTTTTAAATCTGGACTTTGATCAAGCCAAAACATGAGCCTGGAGGACCTGTTCTAAAGCATTGTCTTTTTAAATTTAATGTATGGGTCATTCATCTTTAGAAAACAATGTTCAAATTGCGGAAAGCAAGGAATTATCCTGTGCCCCAAAAGCATTCATTGACTTTTTACAGTGAAGCACCTCACCAATCCAGCTAAGAAGGCTCTCCAAATCATGACACCTTTTACTTCATTACTCCACACAACTCAGTCTGTCTGCAATTTCAGCAAAGGAAAGTTTCTAGACACAAAACTTGGATGAAACAACCTTCTGATAATTGTTTGCGCAGGTGTGTATATTGTCTGTATCTATATATGCACACACAAGGTGGCAGCAAAGTGCATTTATTTGGCATGTTGCTTATACATCTTCAAAATGTATACAATGCAAGTGTGTTATATGCACAGGTCCAGTTTAGATGGAAAATAGTGTTAGATCTATTTGGATAAAATCCATCAATTGATGATGTATCACTTTTACAATTTACGTATATTGGAATGACAAATTTAATGTCTCGTAATTGAAGGTTCTAAATCAGAAACTGCTGGTAAATAATCTTCTGCATGGATTTTCCCCCTAGTGGATAAAGCTTGCCCTTCATAATTAATCACACTGAGGCACAGTCACGCAGTAAAAATTGTCAAATGTGGTGCTAACCTATAAAAGCTTGTTTTTCGTCCTCTGCTGAAAGACGATAACAACGTGGGAAAAAGGTGTCGGGGTCTGTTGAATCAAACCATTGCAGATTTCTCAAACTTATGCACAAGCCCACCTGAGGCACAAACAGATATATGTGAGGCACAAACAGATAATATATGTATATTTAATTGTCACATATAACCACAACAGCTCCAATGTTATTGTGCACATAAGAAGGTTTAGAGATTGAGTTTAAACCTTGGTGGTGAAGGACCCTGATTTTGCATAATGATTAGTCATCTGGTCTTTTCGTAACAACAGATAGTCGACTGAATCCCTTCTTGTTGTCCAGTACAAATATGTGGTTTCATTGCGCACCAGACGAGACTATGATAATAAAAAGGGTTGGGGAGTTCTTTATAATCAACAAATATCACTAACAAATGACCAATATCACAGAACGATAGCAATCACATTATCTTTTGCAATATAATGAAACATAGCTCACCATGATATCATGCATATCGTCAGTGTCATCTTCCCTGACTCTGTCCTGTCCTCTGTCTGCACACTCACAGAGATAAAGATGATGTCACTGATGACATATTATTTCCAAGGATGTAGAGACTGATGCATGTCTGTGACATTAGCTGAACTGCATGGTGTCACATTGGCCTTAAACCGTGATGGCTTAATCTTACATTCATTCATTCATTTTCCCATTCCTAGCCAGTCACACAGGGCACAAGGTAAAAACCAACACTTGAGAGCACACCATTTTTCCACAGGAAGTGCACACAAACAAACCCACTCACTCGGAGGGAGAACATGCAAACACCTCAATAGCACAAGTCCAGGCCAAGAATCTCTGTCTGAGGCAACGTTACAATAGGTCACCAACTATAAACCAAACATTTAGAATGATCTTAGCCTCACATTCAATTTATGCATTAAATATAGTGTATACAAATATTGTAATTTCTTACCATCTTCATCATAATCATCACTGCTGTCAGTCTCGTCCATGCCCTCTGTTTCTTTTTCTCCAGGGCGACGACTCTGTGAAGATTGGCGTGGAAGACGTCGCTCCACCCAGCCTCTGGCCCGCAGAGCTCTACGGATCACAGGGTACGGGCCCTGCACTGAGAATACCTTCTTCTCCTGCATTATCACCATTAACAAAGATCCATGTAGGTCTAGACTGATTTCAAAGTTTGGTCAAACCCAACTAATCTCCTTTGCCTGAATTTCCCTTATAGTGCATTACAGTAAACAGCATTCTGAATCACTACTTAGCTCTACCTACAACTTTTTATATCTACTTTTATTTTATTCAGTGGTTAATTATGAGGTAGTACACATTTATTTTATATTATATTAAATATCCCAAAGACATGTTAGGTTAAATGATATATCTAAGTCTGTCTGTGTATGTATGAACAAGGCCCAGTCACAGTTGTTTGGATTGCACATAATTGTAGCAATCCAAGATTGTAACAGGTTTAGGCTACACTGGATAATAGTGTCTGCTAATTGTAAATGATTGTATTTCTAAACATTTATAATGCAGAATTTTGCTTTTTAACCAAAAGGAATGACAATAAGTATCTCCAAATCCTTGCTGTTACTTTAAAAGAGGACACATTACTTATTATAATGCAAGTAGAGTATATGGATTTTGTGGAATTCTGTCAAAATTATTAAAAAAACTCAACAACAGTATGCACTAGCACCTAACTGTTATCAAATAAAAATACACTTTGAGCGGTTTCTTGTAGATTTATCCTAAATAGCAGTTTAAGCTCCACATGGATATGCAGATTTAGAGCTGACTTTACAAACACCATTTGTTATTAGTCTAATGACTCTCATGAATGACTTAATGATGTAGCTGAAGCATGTTCACATTAATAAATTACTTTAAGTTAATCTACATGATCATCAATGACTTGCTACATCACTGGGACAGAAACATAAAGTCAACAAAAGTCAACAAAAGTAGGACGCTTGATAATTCACAAATAAAAAATGCAACACCATGTCCACCATGTTTTTTTTTTCCTTTTAGGGATAATAATTCTGGAGCTTACTGTAAAAGTTTGACTTAAATAGCATTTAAAAATAAGGTTTATTAATATAATAATAATAATAATGATAATAACAATAATAATAATAATAATAATAATAATAATAATAATAATAATAATTGCTCTTTGGGTTCACTTATAATGGAGTTTTTTTTTCTCAGAGTGCTGGAAATGGGGAATCATCAGACTCACTTTATTAAAATGTTGCTGTGTCCCACTTAAATCAGGGTGGCAAAAAGTATTCTGTCCTGAATTACCTGAGCATAATTACAGGACACACCATGCAAATTTCCTACTGGCACTACACTTCCTCTAGTGCCCTAGTATCTTTCTAAAAGCATGAACTGCTAAGAGCTTAATTCAAAATCTGCAAATATATTTTTATTGTTTTATAGGTTTAATTTGTATGGATAGCTGCCCCTGTGACTAACTGGCAGGCAGAGGGGTACAGCTGGCCCCAATAAAATTGTGTTCTCTTGACAGAACATTATTTTTTTATTTTTTACGTTTTCCCCTGCAAGTTTAGCTATTGTATTCCTCCCCACCATAAGACACACCCATTATTGGCCGATCAGAAAGAATCCTGGGCTAGCATATTAGACAGTTCTGCCACCTGAGCACTGGAAGAAATGATTGTGCATGGTAATGACACTTACAATAGCTGTTTCATTTAGAGATTAGTTTGAAATTATGCTAAGGTACACCCTTATGCTATAGCATTGTTGCTTTTATAAAGAAAATATATGTGAGTTAAAGATTGAGTTAAATGGAAATGGCATTACTCAGTCTGCACTAACCTTTACAGCTTTGTCCACTAGAGCCTTGGCCGCTCTCAGTCTGTCCACGTTTAATACAGGAAGACTCACACGACTGCACCGTACCCTGGCCTGCAGAGAGGGCACTATTTCCCACGCACACATTTCTCAACTCGTTACATTTACCATGCGACTACTTCAATGTATGTTTAATTGGGTGTCTTACTTGTCATGTGTTGAGGCTGCAGAGGAAGCATTTGATACCCACATCTAGTCTGTAGAAGTTAAGATTACAATTACAATTACAGCATATGAGGTTTCAACAGAACAGAGGATGAACAATGATGAACAATGTGATTGTAGATAAAGGAATGTGAGAACATCATACGTCACACCTCCAGAAACAATGGAAGAATGAGACATGGTAATCAGATACTGCCTGCGTAAGGCTTCACACCACAGTGGATTTGCAAATCTGAATCAGTCATCAGAAAATGAACAAAACACAATTGGCTGAGTCTCGCTCTGCAAAGGTTTTAGAAGAAATACTGTATATATGTAAAACCCTAACCCTATATTTCTTCTGTGTTATGACAAAACCAAGAACTCAACTAGAACTCTTCCAAGCTAGATCTACCCTGTAGAAATGTGATAGATCAGCATTGCGATACTAGGATCAGATATTTGGGTGTTCCGAGCATGCAATGAGCATCCCCTCATAAAAACAAAACATACAAACAAACAGCCAAAAACAAAAACAACGATACCTGTACCTTTTAAACATACTTTTGGACTATCGACACCAAAAAATATATTACAAACAAATCATCATCCTGACAAAGTGATAAAAATGAAATTGTGTAGTGAAATATAACGAGGGATAATCAATCAATAAAAAAATAAAAATGTAAGCCTTGACAGGTTTACTTTCTATGGTTTTAACAATTTAAAACACTTTACAACTTTTTTCTTTTTTTTTTAGTTGTGCTGGGATTAGATTAGAGATGCTTGAGCATAAAAAGGGCTAGACATGCCTATGGGATAGACAATGTGGCGTGATCGATATCGTGATTTAACATCAGGAGTGAATTAACTCAATAACTCCATTATTACTTACTGTAAATGTTAACAGACTAAGTGGGCATCACTGTCCTTTGTTATGTTGTGCATTTTGAATGAAAACAACGTTCCACTTCAAACTGAAGCAACATAGAAAAGGTTTTTACAGTACGACGCCCTGATTTATTGCTGAGCTTTCTGTGAGTCTGCTTCCCACCTCCTTAAGGAGCTATGTTTGAGACAAGTACCTTTAAGCCCCATCCATCCAAAGAGGGTCTTTTCCACTGTTTCTAATGTATCTCTTACGGTAGCGCTATAACATATGAGACAATTTTGTAACTTGTAGTTAAAACTAACTCACTGTGATCCGGCCTGTAATCCTCTGCTCTAACAGCGACCATGAACATGAACATAGCTTCTACACTCCCTCTGCGCCCCTCGCACTTCCTACTTACCCCCAGCACGCGTGTTTACAGACGGTTTCCAGGTAACGCATGCGCCAAACCCTTTTAACCGAGTTCTGAGTCCTCCCATGTTTCCACTGATGATACATTATATGGAGTGGAAACAATCACATGAAATATTAAAGTGTGTCCAGATTTACACGTTTTTCACTGTGTCCCTATCACTTTACTCCAAATATACTCCATATACTGTATATCAACATACAGCAGTGTATAACCTATGTAAGAGTCATTTTACTTCAGCACTGTTCTGTTATCTTCTCAGGGAAGGCCTACTGTGTGCTGTTACACTCACCACCACCACCACAACAATACTAATACCACTACTACTACTACTACTACTAATAATAATAATAATAATAAAAATTTTATGAATATTGAAAATGTTTATGTGTCCATTTAACGGTTTCTACCATCTATTGTACAAAATTTGTTTTATGTTTAAACATTAACC
The DNA here is from genome assembly GCA_034780255.1 of Parotocinclus maculicauda. Lineage (NCBI taxonomy): Eukaryota > Metazoa > Chordata > Actinopteri > Siluriformes > Loricariidae > Parotocinclus > Parotocinclus maculicauda. The sequence goes on along the minus strand of JAUZSU010125939.1, from coordinate 5,975 downwards.
TGTCCAGGGACTACAGGTGGAAATTAGCTTATTGCTATAACCTGGCACAATGCATCTCTCCTGTTTCTAGATTAACGTAAATGTTGTGCATTGTCTCTGATGAATTAAATAAATAAATCAAATCAATAATAATAATAATAATAATACTAACTGAGCAAGGTCCTTTACCAATTAACGTTCTGGAATGAATCTTATTTATTGTAATTTGCTGAAACGTGTATATAGCACTTAGTCAGGGGCGGTTCTGCCTGTCCAAATCCCCAATATGGGGAGTGAGTTAATTAATTAACCCTTTAATGTTTTCAATGCACATTTAGGTGGACTTGGCTCCTCCAACCTAGCCACTGGTTCCAGCCTGTCTCATCCACCTTGAATGTTCTAGAATTGCCAATGTACTTTGCAGCTTTGGCTGCTCAATGCATGCTAATATAATTACAGTAAATAATGAATATATATTAATACCTTAAATCATTCTACTACAGGACAGTCTAACTTTATAGCAAATATGAATGCAGTGTCACAGGAACTGTATTTACCTGCACCTGTTATTTTTACACGATAAACCACAACAATAGCATCTTAACTACATTTACTGTTTATTAGATCGTGGTGTTTTACAGTTATTGTGTTTCTTACATATGGTAATGTAACATTTTTACTGTTATATAGGGTAATTGTGCAAATCACATGGGATTTCAGTGTTTAACTGATATTTATAGAATTCACAAATGTATTTATGAACATGTTTTATCAGATATAATTATTAGTATTTATTTCAAGATATAGGCCTACCTAATAAACATAAGATACTTTTGCTTACATTTGTTTCATTTGGTCCAAGGGCAGGGAAACATTTAGCAAACAATTCATGCTAAATCAATTTGCCTTCCATGCTTGGTGCCAAAACCAGCAGATACAGCTTCAGTGTCAACAACCCTGTCTCTCTTTCATCTTTGCACCCCTATCAAATGACCCAGAGAGGGATTCAAGGAGGCTGGGCTTAAGAAACCATGTAAGGGTTCAGTGACATTTAAAGCTGGTCTTTCAGCAGTGCTGTACTTTAGATTTTGCTTTCATAAAGTCACTCAAGTAAGTTTGTACTATGCATATGGGTACATCCTCAATCATCTTTCAGTATTGGGTTATAGAGTTTACATGGTTTCGTAAAACTAACACAGATTTGTTATTCAACACAGCAATCACTCACCAAGCACTGACCTATTGATTGCCATGAGGTTGTGACTGCCATATTGTTATGACTGCACTAAATTTAAAAGTTGGAGTTAAGCACATCTGTAACTCCCTCTAGCCATAAATAAGAAAAGGTTTGGGCTGTATGGAAAATGCATATAAGTTGCATTATAAAACACAGTGTTTCTGTTACTTCATTAGAAGATATTTCAGATATTTCAGATTTTTTTATAGAGGTGCTCATCTAGTTTTTATTAGCCATTGACTAAAGGGCCTGTCTTTGTCTGTATGCTTTTAAAACACATATTAATCTGAAATATCATATATTAGGAATCCAGAGTACACAGAGAAAACCCACGCAGACACAAAGAGAATCAAACAGAGAGCGAGTCTAAGCTGAAATCAAACTGGGTATCTCTGGAGATCTCTGGTATCTCTGGAGGAAACACTGCTAGCCGCTTGGGCCACCATGCGTCACAATACATCTGTCATGATTTCCAAGTCAGACACCCAGACACCCACTATTTGGCCTCTTCGGAAGTATGATATAAGATTTAACGACAACATGAGGCAACTTCCAAAGTGCAAAACGTCACTTTCGTAGCTGATACATAATGCTTACAGGTTGTAACTCTAACATGACTCACCTGTGCTGCTGTGTATATTTGTGCAATTGTGATTTGGTTACCATAAAGTCAGAGCTCTTTTTTTAATGTGGTAAGTTATTATCTACCCACCCTTTGTATAAATTTCTCATATTCAAATGGTAAGCTCCTGTAACATGTGGACCTCTCATCACTGCTCTTCTGTTCAGCTTCTGGCGGCGCCTATTTATTTAGCAGTGGCTGCAGCTGAGTCATTTGATTGGTTGAACAGCTCGTGACGTTGCACCGTCGCTAACTCTTCCCAGCAGAGAGGTGAGAGCGCGCGCTCATGCACCGGAGCCGGGAATAAACGGAGGGTCCAGACGCACCTTATAAACGCAACGTAACCTCCCAGCTTTAGTGCGGCGTTGCTTTAAGGATGCCACTGTTTCAAGCGTGGAAGTGACACTGAGATTTGGGGTGCTGCGTCCGATCTAACAGAGCTGCCTCGCCCCCGAAGCTGCATCCTGACTCAACATCATCACTGGTTTAAACTACAATGCCTGCAGAAAACAGCGATCAGGAGAGTATGCTGAGTTACCAGGTAGACGAACAAACCGACTCTTCTCAATTTTTGCTCATACGGGATGAAACGTGGTGCTTTTCTTCCACGTAACCAAGTAAACAGCCTTTTCGGAACATGGAGTATGCCGCATTTTGATATGTTAACCATATGTACATAAACACATACATACATAGGTCTATATATAAACATCTATGGCTATGATGTCACTAATATACACACATTACAGATACATCCACTGGGCCGCACCAGAGACACATCCGGCGGCTTCATTAACGCAATTGGACCGGATCAATAGGGCTACTGTGTATCAGGAGAGAATAATCTAATAATCTAACACTCGACAGCGTGCTCCGTTTATACCAGCAATAGCCTACAAAACGAATGTATGTGTATTCCATCAGTTGCAGATCTCGAAGCCGGTTTGTGCAGTGTCAGATCTGGCGTGCAAGGTGTATTTATCATGGCACGTGCAGTGGCAGCGTGTGCGCGTGTCGTTCGATCGTCTGCATAGCACATCAGTGTTTACTAGGACTGCGCTTTGCAGTCGGAAAAAAAATGGCTGTTATGAATATAGTAAGGATATAGGATATGAATATAATAAGGCAAGAACGCCACGAGTCATTTTAAGGAGAAAAGGAAGAGTGTTAACACAATGTTTGGTCAGATCAAGCTCTGAAGCTCAATAAATGCGTCTCATCGCGGACTGGGATGCGCGCGTCCGCGTGCGCGGGTAATTTCCCCCTAGATGACCTTGACGCTTTGGTAAACGTGATTAACGCTGCGGGAGGGATGTTGAAGCGCATATTAAGTATGGAACGTCAATAAATCCTAAATGGTTTGCATGAAAGCAAGCTTATATAGCTCAGAATCCAATGCCTGTTCGATCAGGTCTCTCTGACAGTTGTTTAGGGATAGCTGATTTGCTGTTGTTCTGTTTATCTAAATATCTGCAGAGCAAGACAGTATATGGCCGTATTGAAAAAGTTTTTAAAGTTCTTTATTTCTATATAAATTAGTGGTTGTGATTTCCTGAACAACATAAGCCATATGTCTGTGCACATTTTGCATACAGGTATGAGGTTTACTGCGGGGTTTTCCACAACACATGTAAGTGGCTTACATCACTGTACAGCTAATCTATCTGCATCTGTAGCAAAATGATTGATTACCACAGCCAAGAAAGTCAATAGGTTTTTTCTACAGGGAAAAGCACATATACAGTGGATGTTGAGCGCTCAGTCAACTGCCTTGCATGAATTTAGATGCTTTTTAGGCAGTAACACAAGGTTTAAAGAGGTTTTCATTAATAGCTTTTGCTGATTTTCAGAATAAAAATGAGTTAACAACGTTTGCAATATAACATTGACGTGTCCAGTGACCATGCAATATAGTCAGTAATCATCTATTGCCTATTGAGATATTTGGCAAATGTAAATACATAAGCGGCTTATACTTTGTCTGCAGTTTGTTTATCACCAAAAAGAGATTCCTATTTTGATTGAGTGTGCAATTTAAGTACAACGTTCTGGCATTCCTGCAGAATTTAAAACAACCTTTTCAGGGAAGAACTTTCTATTTTAAACCACATAAGTGGTCTAATATTCATTTAAATGGCTACCAAGACAACTAAACAGAGATAGAATTGGATTATTGCATTTTCTTTAAACAGTGATTATTCAATAGAATGGTTTTCTGTGATAAACCCCAATGCATATAAAGTGGATAAGTATTAATATGTCTTTAAATGGTACAAGGAAGACCAAAATGAGAGTGGGATCTGGTTATTAGGATGTGCATATCTCAGTTCATTTGGAAAATTTGGCCACAAAAGTTGTGTTAGCATTAAAGGACAAATAATATTGTTTGAGTTTGTTAGACCATAATAGGGCTAGTCTAGCTGCAAATGTACTTTTTCAATGCACCTGCACCAACAATTCCAGAGATCAGTTAAATTCCCTGTTTAGAAGTTTTTATAGATTCCACCATGTATGAAACTATGCATTATTACTTGAATAATAATAGTGAATATTGAACTTGAATATAATGAAAGATATCTGCAGTTTTTGTGGCAACTCATTTAAAATGGAACAGTGCAACATTAAAGTTGCATCTACTTTTTAACAATAATGATTAACAATAGTTAAGATAGCCTCTCAAATGCCTTACCAAGGTGATTCGGAAACTATGTTACAATTGCATGAGCAAGTACTTCATCTGGTCACTCATTCTTGTAAAGGTCATTACACACATTAAGGGAATAATTTACAAAGCCTTCAAAGTTAAGAAAAGGTTATACAAAAATGCCCATTTATATGATTTTGCTGCTGACTATATACCATTTGCAATTTCGAGTAAGCTGGTTTTAGTTACCTCGCAGAAAAGATTTATTGATTTTAATGGAGCATTTAAATTATTGCTTGTGGTAATTACCCATAACCTACATATATATTTAATTAATTAGCTAGTAAGTTAGAAACACAGACAATTAATACATTAAAAATATCAAATCTAATAGATACTGACCATGTTTCAGACCAGTCTGCTCACTGTTTATCTGCATTATCATTTTGTCTGTAACAACCTGATAATATATTTCTATCCACTTCTAAAGTCTGCTTGGTCTTCTTAACCTCTCCTGACAGCACACCCTGATATTCTGTCCCTTTTCCGTCCCCTTTCCAGAGATTATAAAAAGAATTAAACAATACTCAACCCTACACAGTACCAACTATAATAATCATAATAAGAAAAACCTCCTTATTGGAATTTGTGTTGGCAGCTGAGCACTGGAATCAGATTGATACTGAAAAATTGTGGCTCAGCCCATCACTACTCAATACAGCATCTTGGGAATCTGGTGGAATGGGAGATCCACATCATGGACAAATCTGCAGTAACTATATAATTAATATTTCCAGCACATTGTTGAATCTATGCCATGAAGAGTTAGGGTAGTTCTGAAAGCAAGAGAGGGTCCTATCTGTTACTTGCAAGGTGTACCTAACACAGTGGGCAGTGATTGTATATGCAGTGTTTCCAATATGCTATCATAAGTGTTGCCATAAGTCAAGTCTGTACAAAGGCTTTTAAACTGTTATGAGGCAAAGAAAATCAACTGGTGACTATTGGAGATAACAAAACACATTTCCCAAAATGCAGCAAAATATACATCAAAAGTTAGGTCAAATTAGATCACTGGCATGTTAGCGAGCTTAGTATTGAAAGAGGTGAAATTGAAATATTATTTAGCAAATATCTTATATATGTGTATATGTGTGCAGTGTGTCCATGATTAATAGTATGCACTTGAATTAAAAACAAACTTATCTTATGTTATGTTCAATGATAAACGCCACTAAGGGTGTTTCGTTTTTGCTAAGTTGTTTTAAAATATCAACAGTTTTCTGTAGTATTTTCTTAATCAGTTTACTTTTGTATCAACTCTTCCTCTATTATTTCCATAATACTTTTATACATCATTATATCTCCCAATTACATTAATTAATATTTCACTTAATTTTGAACTTCTTTGTACACCCTACAGTGCATCCGGAAAGTATTCACAGCGCTTCACTTTTTCCACATTTTGTTACGTTACAGCCTTATTCCAAATT
>JAUZSU010125928.1:0-17461 GCA_034780255.1 Parotocinclus maculicauda | reverse complement strand
CACATGATGTGGAGACTGGATCAGTGAAAACATCCAGACAGATCGAGCACAGCAGCTGCTCCTCAGACATCAGGCTTTCAGAATCACATCCAACTGTGTTTAATAAATAAATCATTGTACATTTAAACAAATCATACATGTTCTTACATTAAATATTGTTTAGACTAGCTGTGGAATTCTAAAGTAATTTTAAAAAATCAGAAATTCTATTCATAACCTTTCATAATTATCAGATCATTGTTACCATGATTACATTTGCCCACTTACAGAAATGTGTTAAATAACATGAAAGAATGCACTTATTAGATATTAATTTGATGTAGACACTCATCAAGGACTGTCACGTAGGTTGTCGCACAGCAATAAAACAAGTCCCCAAAAATCCACAAAAATGACGGCAAACTCACAAAGGAAGTCTTTTAAGGATATTTTATTGAATTCCAACCCTTAATCCATAGTGAGAACCAGCAAGTAGCACTCCAGATTAGAAAGAAATAATCCAACAAACAAGTAAAATATTACACTAGGTCACCTCTACACTAGGCCACCTCTCCGCCCCAACACTAGCTACCAACTACCCAACCCAACTCTTCTTCTTCTTCTTCTTCTGTCGAGTTTCTGGCAGCCAGCACTCATATTATTGGTGCATTGCTGCCACTTACTGGACAAACCATGTAGAACCAGATTCTAGATCCTATGAAACAGCCCTGATCATTTAAGGAATTTAACTTGGATCATACCGCTCATCGATGGTGTCCCTGCTGCCCTAACACCTCCAAACACTTCCTCCCGCTCCTTTTCATATGTAATACAATATAATAAAACATGTTCTACCGTCTCCGGTTAACAGCAATACAAACAATTACTATTTGGATGTTTACCAATCCTAAACAAATTGTAGTTAAGGCCACAGTGTCCTAAACACACTCTGGTAAGTACCAACTCTTCCTGTCTACTTTTGCCTCCCATTAGTCTCTTTTCTACTGATCTATAAAATTTATTCTTTTTGTTCCCTATTCCACATACCTTGATAAGTCATAATGTTATACCTTTTAATGATCAGCTTAGCTTCTTGCTTGCTTAAAGGTACTGGAATATCTACAGAGTCCAGTTTAAGGGCTTGTTTAGCCAACATATCAGCATATTCATTATCTTCCACACCCACATGAGCTGGCACCCACAGAAAACCAACTGATAGACCCAAATGCTGTAACCTAAGAAGAATCATGAGGATGTCAGAAATTATTTCCATCTTTGCTGACTTCTGACTGTTCAGCAGACTTCTTAAAGCAGCCTGTGAGTCAGAACACACTACCGTTCTCAAGGGACGAACATCCTCGACCCAAAGCAAGGCCATCATAATGGCTACTAACTCAGCTGAAGTCACTGCCACAGTTTGACACCCTTCTAACAATTTCTGTCTTAAAGGCAGGAACATACCCAGACACTCCAGCCCTTCCTGCCACTGGGTTCACCGACGCATCTGTATACATTTTTAGGTCATATTTATAATAACAATTTAAATACTGTCAATACTGTCTGATCTTTCTTCACCAGCTTCTCTTGTTTCTTAAACTCATTTTGCAATTGCAGATCAACTTTTGGCAACGGAAACAGCCATGGAGAAACTGGTGTAAAAACCATACTCTTATATATATATTGAGTCTTGTCGAATCTATCTGCTGTGCCAAGTCACCCACTCATCCAAAACTTTTACCTCTAACGTCACCATGTTCCCATCAATCCCTTAAAACTATATTGGCAGGATGGTCTTCTCCATGCCCTCTCAACCCCACCCAGTAAGACATGGCTAATTGATGACGTCTGATGTCCAAAGGAGGTTCACCCATCTCCACCAGGACCGCTGGATTAGAGGACGACCTAAGCTCCGCAACATATCCTCAATGCTTGTAACTGTACCTTACTCACTTTTTGTAACACAGATTTTGATGCAGAGCCATAGATAGTACTACCATAATCTATTGCTGCTCGAATAATAGAGGAATGCACCTGTTCTAGTGCCCAGTCCAGTCCTGCTGGGCATCTCAACACATTAACCCCATTTTTACATTTAGATACCAATCTATTAACATGAGACTGTCAATTTACCATCCATTGACACCCCCCAAGTACTTAACTTCCGACACCTGTGTCAAGGTCTGTCCAAACATCTGTAACCGTACATTCTGAACTTTTCTCATTTTGGAAAAAACATATTACTTGAGTCTTACTCACTGAAAATCTGAAACCCTATTTAAATGCCCAGTTTTCCACTAATTGCCAGTTGCATTTTCTTCTGGACCTGACCTATATTACAGCCTCTTTTCCACAACAAGATAACAATCCACAAGAGATAACAATCCTCTTTTCCTCAATTCATACGATAACCGTCTAACTATCATTTTCTCCATAAGTTTACACAGGTTTGATGTCAGTGCTAGCTAGACGCATGCCAGCTTGGTAGGACCACCGATGTTGATACCCAAACCATGATTTCACCACCAGAGAGGAAGTCCCTTTCTCTAATGAAATGTGTATTTTTCCCATGTTCCTCGTTCACACCAGATCAGGTCACGATGATTATCAAGCTGCAAACTGAACCATGACTCATCAGAAAAGAAGATACTTGACCTCTTACTACAGGTTTAATGTCGATCTTCATCAGCCCATCTTTTATGGGTTCTACTGTGTTCAGCAGATAACGGAATGCGTACCATTGGTCGCTGGGCATACGGTCCAACACCATCGAGCTGATTTTGTATAGTCTGGGTGCATATTCATCATCCAATGAATCGTCCATCTGTCCCTGTAACTCTGTTGCATTGCTGCACCTGCTCTTTATTACCAATAAGCTAAAGTAGAGGTCTTCTCTTGCTGTTGGAGCAGATGGACGACTCTGCCCAAGTCATCTTCATACTGTTCCAGTCTCTTAAAAGTAATTCCTTAGTCTGCTAATCATGCTTTGGGATGTTCTAAGTGCTGTTCCCTCTGTTGTCTGTGTTTGACCAGCTCCAAGAGGTCCTATGTCTCTACAAGCTTCACATTCAGATTCTCCAGCTCTTTCAACCTTTTACGTAGTGAATTTTTACCAATTTAATGCACTACTAAGTTATTTTTGCATCTTATTTACATTATAGAACTTTCTTTGACTTGTCGTTTGCCTTTTGGATGAAAAGCTTCTTTTTTATTGCTTTGTATTCAATTTGAATTCCCTGATTTTTTTATGAGCAGAGTACATCATCGTTGCAAGTATAGACTTTATATTGGTATTGGATTTTGATTTATGGCATTAATTTGAATATTTTATACTAATTTTTCCGTCGGGCCCGACTTCACTGTTTTTCCATCTCCCATTGTAGCACTTCCTGACTTTCGCTTCACCTCACTTTTGGGTCATTTTATAGCATTTTTCAGAGTCTTGGGAGCGTCTACAACAACTGCTGTAATGATCAAACCAGGAATAATCTGGCAGCCTTTTTAAGGGCAAGTGTGTGCTACATCTTGAGTCTTGCATGAGAACTTCACCCTTTCTGGCCATTCGGCGAGGCTCAAACCCAAGCACTGATGAATGCATCAGGGGAAAATGTAAGCATAGACTGCAGAAAGCATTTTTCCTTTGTCTTTTTTTATTGCATATGGTATAAGGGCATGTGGTATCTTATTTAGCTCCCATTTTATCACAAGGTTTAGCTTAGCTTTAGCTTATGTATTAACTACCTACCCTACAGCACCAATGCTTCCATAATGAATACCTGTTGGGTAGTGATTGGTAGTTGTTGAGTCAAGGCCAAATCTCCAAGCTTATCATTTTAAAAGTGCTTGCAGGATTTAGAAATTGGAACTGTAAGTCTTTAGCAAAACCCCATTGTAATGAGGGTGGTTTTGAATCTGGAATACTGTGTTCCTAGTTGGAATACACTACGAACTGAGTGCTTACATGTTGTTGTTTTTTTAGATTAAGCTGGAGCACCTGAGGAAACCCTTTGGAACATGAATATACTAACATATGCTAACTCCACACACGTAAATGTTTAATTTCCAAGCAAGTGAGACCATTGGCTTCCTATGTTAAACTGAGCAAAACGAACCACATACACGTGAATAAAACCGACTGTGGGACTGTGATAGCCTAACGGTTAAGGTACTGTACTCTGGAGGTCCAGGGTTCAAATCCCACTTCTGCCAAGCTGCCACAGTTGGGCCCCTGAGCAAGGCCCTTAACCTACGATTGCTTGATTTGTAAGACTATATCAGTTGTAAGTCGCTCTGGATAAGGGCGTCTGCTAAATGCCGTGAATATAATGAATGTAATTTAGATACAGCACAGTATATGTTGTGTTCATAATGTCAAGTGTTAAGCTGGAGTTTAGATGACTAAAAGCATAAACCAAATATTGTGATCTCCCTTTCTGGCCTCATCCAGAGGTCTAAGAAAGATGCCCCGAATACATTAAATGCTTAGTCCCCACAGCGCATGGTGCAAAGCTACGTTGTCCACTAGGTGACAGGAAGAATTCACATCAAAGTGACCTACAAAGGCAATTTGTTAAGAGATCACCACCTTCCAATATTCATCCGCACCATGATCCCTGCTTGACATCAAAAGTTGTCTTCAGATGCTTAGTCAGCTATTTCCTAGACCTAACAGCCTCCAGATGTCAGACATCATCCTTCCTACACTTGTCAAACCATCAGGTAACATTATCATTCACTTTCTCATCCTGCCCACGAAGGTATTACAGTGGTCCTGCGCCTACAATACTAGACTTTATGCATTAGGACCCAAGAGAATTCTCGACAGTAAAGCTGACTCTAGAGAACATCTTACCTGCTGATGTTATTCACCAAATTGTCTTTGACCACTTAGGTACCCATATGCACAACAGTGGAGTCACTCCTACAGCAATATGTGCGACCGCATGCACTTGCTAATAGATGGCTGAAGTATCAAAGCTGGCGACATCTGCTCTTTTTGGCACTTTGTTGGAGCAGCTATTTTCTAATTTAATCACAGAACTGGTGTGTGACTCATCGTCAAATTGAGGTGTGAGTTCTGAGCTTATATTAACACTTTTGTGCTTTGCAGTACGGCGGGAGATGGGTGCAATTTTAGGATGTTGCATCTGTGTTCATAAATGAACATCGGGAATGGAAATTGGTAACTGGAAGCTTATGTGAGAGAAGACTAATCTATATCAAGCTGGAACTCCAAGCCTGACCAGATCAAATCTGAACACTAAGATATGATGTGATGGTAGTACATGGAGCTGATGTGTCCTTACTGTCTCAGCTGTCTCACAACTGAGTAAATATTTTCCTATCAATGGAGCATTCACCTTCCCGCAGCTGGGGCTAGCAGAGAACACTTAAGTCCCACTACCAATACATTTGTAGGCTTTCTCTCCAGTCTTTTCACAATGCATGCTCAGTACATCTGATTGGGTCAGATGATCCTTAGTTAATCATCACAACAGAGCTTGTTCATCTCTGATGACATGAAGGCCCAGCTACATTGAAATCTAGACTGGGTTGGATGCTACAAAGTCTTATCATGATGTCATTTTCAACTGAGTAGGGGATAACCAACTCCTCCTCCCTTTTCACAACCTTAGACCCTTCCCTTGATGTCCTGTTGCAGTTTCGTGCTGTAGCCTTTAGCCGTGATATACAGTAAGTGCTATGTTTTAACAGGTCTGCCTGAAAACCAACAGCTTTCTTAGTTCATCTGTGGAGACTTAGGATAGATAAAAGAGAGCCTAGCGGTTAAGGTACTGGACTTTGGACTACATGGTACAGGGTCCACCAACCTTTTCCAAAGCTGCCACAGTTGGGTCATTAACCCATGACTGCTTCAATTGTAATACTGTATAAGATGTAAGTCGCTCTGGATGAGGGCGTAAATAAAAATGCTGTTAATGTAAATGTAATAAAAGAATAAACACCTACTGGCCAATGGCTGGCAAGACTTGGACTTTGGGAAAGCTTGTAGGTTTGTAGGTTGTGTGCCATGTTTGCTCTGCAGAAGGATCTAATTGACCATAGCCAGTCAAGGGAAGATGTAAGACTGTGTGTCAAGAGAAGGTGTTATGCACACAAAAGTCTAGAGTGTCTTATCAGTCCTGTAGTGGCCAAGTAATTGGTAACTCAACTGATATAACTCATAGCCATTGGAAGGTGTGAACTGAGGCCATGAGACCGACAAATATCATAAGCAATCTCCCTTCATAAGTTGGATCAGTAGCACAGTGTTCAGGGTTCTTCATGACTATTATAAGGACAAACTTATAAGTATTGTTTAGCAGAAGACTGTAATGATTTAAGCAAAGGCTCAGAGTTGTTTTACATTTACACTTACGGAATTTAGCAGACGCCCTTATCCAGAGCAACTTACAACTGATATATTCTTACAATCTAAGCAATTGTGGGTTAAGGGTCTTGCTTAAGGACCCAACTGTGAAAGCTTGACAGAGGTGGGATTTGAACCCAGGACCTTCAGGTTCAGAGTCCAGTGCCTTAACCGCTAGGCTGGTTTCAATCATATGAATGAATGTGTCTACACATTGTTGCGTTCAAAGAAAACTACATTTAGAAAGAAAACATCAGACAAAGAAGGGCTGGGTTACACACCCCTAATCAGCAGGGAGACAAACATGAAGGCATGAGTGCTTTCTTTATTTTCAGTAGACATTTTGGGACATGGTGGATGTGCAGTCCAGAAAAAATAACACACTGTCAAGGTGCTAAAAATTTGCAACATAACATTAAAGAGATGCTCTTGCTGAGCACAAACTAAGATACAGAAACTGCAAACACTAGACACGAACAGGAGACAGAAACCCCAAACCAGAAAATCAACAGAATTAAGTAGTGAGTAGTTACCTCAAATATAATTAGTTTCCTGTTGTAACCCTACTTTACCTGATAAGGTTAGTTATTGAGGTAATCTGAACAACAAATTTGAATGCATTGTTTATTAACAGCTACAGTTTTAAAATGGATACAGAGGCGGTTTCATCACTTTTAGCCATGCTGGTTTATATTACATGATCCACTTTATGTTTTCTTCTGTTATGTTGTGCACGCTGGTACAAGTCAAATATTAAACATTATGCACTGCTTCACATTTGTTCAGCAAAAATGCATTTTAATTGATTTTTGCTAGGTTTATTTGTTTTGTTTTTTAATAAATAACTTCTACATTGAATTTCTGCTCAAATTCCATGAATATACCACTTCCTAAAGTTGATGAGCGATAAATGTTAGGTTTGACAGCTCCACTGTAAATAATGAATGACATCCTTCATGCTTGACCTGTGAGATCTTAGTCTTAGTTCAGAAGTATCTTTTCTTCACCATATGCTCCTTATATTAAGTCTCAATCTAAGAGGAGCTTTTTGTTAAAATTAAAGACTAGTGCCCGAGTATTGTTAGAACATGGTTAGAGCAGTGCACCAAATTAAATTTTTTAAAGCTAAAATGTATACTGTTTTATATATTACTGCTATATATCTGTTCTTTAACCAACAGAAAGATATTTTCTGTTACAAGGATACAGTGCCTGATACTGCTACTTTCATTTAACTGGTGTGCTTCCAACTATAATTTAATTAGGTTAGAAATATGCTAATGCATGAGTATTTACATTTAAATATAATCTCAAGGGATAATCAGTGCAGGATTCTTTATTATAATTGCTCTATGCACTTCCATTTCCTGTTATATACTAATAATGGACACCTATATCTTTGGAAACTCTGCACTGGGTGATAGGCTCTAATACCCCAGAACTGATTTGCAAATAGAGCCAAATGAGTATGCTAATTAGACTGTACTGACTCTGTCAATCTGGATCCACAATGCACCAATGTTATATTAGTAGTATACTGTCCTAGATTTGGATGTAACAATAAATCCTTTCCATCACAAGCTGAAATACTAGGATACTTAAAATAGGATGGACAGACTGCCAACAAATGCAAAAGACAGAGATTAAGAAAATATTGTAAAAAAAACAAAACTGGTTCAATTTGTAGTTCTGTGCTTTTCTTTTTTCTTTCCAGTGAATCTCAGTAAGGCCTTTAATAAAGCTCCTTCGTCAAAGAGAATTTATCTGTAAACCACACAACCAAATGTTCACCAACTTGGATTGATTACACACATTAAACATATTGTGAAATGCTTTGTACACCAATAATGACAGATAAAATAAATTAAACATAAATCTAATGGCGCTTGGTGGTGCATCGCTCTAATATGCTATCCCACCACTGCAGAGACGTGGGTTCCAGTCAAGCAGTCCCTTCTGGCAGGGTCAGACATTCCATTCTCATAGTGAGATTCAGGAATGCCAGGCTTAGAAAAATTGTAGCTTTCTGCTCCTTGTGTAATGTGTTTTATAATATTTCTAATAAGGAAAGCCAATTTAGTCATTTTAGGCTGAGAAAACTCATGTGTTTGCTTAGTTAATATGGCATCTGAAACAAACACAAGCTGCATTATCAGCTGTGCTTAATGCACTGGACATGTACCAGTCCCAAAGTTAATCTAAAACCTTGGACTCCTGAGCAAAGTTTTTATTCCTTGATTGCACCTATTATATCCTCTCACAATTGTATATCACTGTGATACAGCAATTCAACTACTGACAAGCATCCTGTCTCACAGTCGTTAACCTGGTTATCCCCCACCTTTATCCTTGAGACCTAACTCGTTGATTAAATACTGTACTCTCAGTGTAAAAAAATCAGCAATGCACTTTGATTGTTGTTTAAAAATTATGATTTAAAAAAAAAACTTATTTGGGAAGTAGACTTAAAACTATGATTCTTCTCCCAAGCAAGAAGATTGTCCAAGGATCTGCCACGGAAGCTTTAATTCTAGTGGATGTGGGATAGTATTTAATAGGGAATATGAAAATTGAGATAATGAAATAAGGATCACTATCAAAAACACACTTTTGAATGTACATGCGTGTATTAAGAAAGGGATCTGGTCCGAGAAAGGAAAACCACTTTCTGCTGACTATCTGTCTTCATATGTCTCTCAATAAGGTTATATATGTGGACTGAATTATAGATGCAGTGAACAGGCTGTCTTATAGATTTACAGGGTATGTAGAGGGAACTGTGGCTGCCAGGAAGCACACATATACACAGACCAACAGAAGCAATTTATTTCCTCACCAATCTTTCAGGCTGTCTTACCAATATAATACCAACTATACAGCTGCCAGTTCAATGAAAGACAGTTCAGCATGATGGTAGGACACACAACAAGACAGATGTGGGCATGATGTACTGTTTAATGTACAGTATGCCATACTTAAGTAAGCAAGAACATCGTTCTAATAAGAGAAATCCTTTGTCTCCACCTGTGTGGAGTCTGTATGTCCTCCCCATATCCATGTGGGTTTACTCCAGGAGTTCTGATTTCTTCCCAAAGTCCAGTGTGTAAGACTAGTTTAACATATAACCTTGTGTGTTGTTGTAACCTTTTGTCTATGTCTATTTTATGCTTCACACATCATGCAAAACTGGTGGAAAGAAGATACAAGTATGTAAGAAGCTAATGGAAAGTACTAGTCTGATGACAGCACAAAGGCTAAAGTGGTGATAGCCGAAAAATAGTGTGTGAGTGTCCTACTTTTGCTCTATGTCAGACAAAGAACTGAAACTGCTCCAGGTGAAAATTAAATGTGTCATCTTAGCAGATGGTAGAATTACTTGAGTAAAGTGAGGTCCCAAACGCCATCCTATTAATGAGTTATTTCTTTCAATAAGTTCTGGGCAATGTTTAAGTTTGACTTCACAATTACCATAGATTGCACTCATAGATATTTCCTGCCAGACCAAAGAAAGTTGTTATTTCAACCCCAGGCTGTTCCTGGTTCACCTGTACTGTTATTTAGAAGGATGTAACTTCAAACAGAATTCGCTCTACTTTCCACTTCTGAAACAGCAAAGCTCACGCTTCAGTCGCTCTTGGAATCGGATGAACACTGTGGTAAAATTGGAAAGGTACTTGCTTCAGAAATCAGACAAGTAGAAATTTTAACAAGTTCTAGGGATGGAACTAATGATCAACCAAAAGGAAAGCATTTCACTACTGCCTCTACTAATCTGATTTCATAGATGACAAGGTTACAATAGGCCCTTCTCGACAGAGACAAACTTGACAAACTTTAGGGCCATTTTCTTTGTAGGAATCTCATGCTACAATTACAGTTAAGATATGCAACATTCAAAAGCATCAGGTCCTCAGAATACTGTAGAATGGTTTGCAACCTCTACTAAATTACTCAAATCAGTCTCTCCACTATTTCCTGCCACAGGACACTCTTTTATTTCAAAAACAAAAAGGAAAATGACATATCTGAATACCCCAGCAAGTAATGAGTGAATTGGCCTATCTTTAAGGCTATGTCCGGAACATGGCGCCATCTTGAAAGCTGCCATATTGGATCAAGGGCAAGCTTTTCTATGTGGTCATGAAGCATATAAAAGAAGTTCAGAATTGTCTCAGAAATTGATTGCCGCAATCAGATTTACAATTTCTCTTGTGGTTCAAAAGATATCAACACAGAAAGTTCAAAACTTTAGTTATTCGTCAAAGATAACTGAAGAAGGAATTGACGATTCAAAAACCTTCAAAACCCGACACCCAGAAAGACCACCAACCTCATAGCCAAATTCAGAGAAACCAGGACTGACCAGGAAGACAAGCCACAAAGTGGTCACCTGCCAGCTGTCCTTCTCAAATGGTAAAGTTTGTGACTTCTATGGGTAATCTCCAATAAAAAGGAACTCAAATATGATTAAGATTCTAACTGAAGTTGACTTTAACACATCCCATAGTTGATGCATTTATGCTGCAATTCCCAAAAGATGCTGCAATCACATACAAAACATATTCTGTTGTATTCCAATCTTGGTATTGGAGGGAGCTTAGTCATGGAACCAGTTTGTGGTGACTTGTGCTTTATGACCAGACACACAGTGACAAACAGCAAACACCTAAATAGGCCGTGGCATTCACACAACGTGCGCCAAGAATTTTTTTTCTCACACCATTATACCAGCAACAGCAACTTAAACTGTTGACATGAGAGGTTGGATCATAAATTTATTCTGTTTATAAATTATGATTCTACCACCTCAGGCGAAACAGATTTATTATACCACTCTTTCTTCAATTGTCCAGTTTAGTCTTTCTGTCAGCTCTTACAATTTAAACAATTCTCCTCTGATCTTTCTCATCAACAAGGGTTTTTCCACCCACAAACCTGCCACTTAGTTAATGTTTTGCTTTTTTGCCAAGAGATAAATAGTTAGATATATAGCACCGTAAGCCATACCACATTCAAAGTCACATTGTTTATTCACTCTGACAGTCTCATTTAAAAATTTGCTTTCAAGCTGTAGAAGTAAAAAGCACATAACTAGTGAAAATGCTTGTTTAGGTCTTTGTGGAGAAGGATTCTGTATATATATATATATATATATAGGCAAGTGTAGGGGATGAATGAGGGGAAAAAGTAAACCAAGTTCATTGAGTTATAAAGTGCGGAATCAAAAGCCTTCTCTCTGTTGAGGAAAAATGTAATAGTTTTAAACTACAAAAAGGTAACCACATTCCTCTGCTGATGCGTGCTAGACAGTGTAACAGTGGCTTGTGAAAGCTATGACAAGACACCTTCATTCTGCAGCAGGATAACACACACACACAAAACACACTTTTGCAACAGACTATGTGAATACCAAAGAAGATTAAGATGTGCTGCTTATCATGGATTCTACAGACACCTGACCTAAACTCCATCATGCATTTGAGACATGGGTGTGCATGAAAACAGAGCATTCACTAACACCATAGGATTCTTGTTGGAAATTCTGGGATAACATGGATCATCAGATTTTGCTTGTGGTGTTTTTAGCAGAGTACAGATCATTTCTGTTTAATATATCACTTCCACCCCAGACCCCTGTCAAATTTCAGTAAACATTAGAAATGCTCGAT
This sequence comes from Parotocinclus maculicauda, assembly GCA_034780255.1. Classification (NCBI taxonomy): domain Eukaryota; kingdom Metazoa; phylum Chordata; class Actinopteri; order Siluriformes; family Loricariidae; genus Parotocinclus; species Parotocinclus maculicauda. The sequence continues at coordinate 5,446 of JAUZSU010125928.1, read as the reverse complement.
TATCACCCATCTGTAGACTTATGACCAGTTTTGGAAGTAATGCGGTACAAAATTCACAAAGTAACGCAATATTATATTAATAATTTTTTGTAAAACTTTATTTTTAATATCCAAAGCATTAATTATTTTCTAAACTGTTTTTTGTGTAATTTCTGCCTTGCCAGAGCTGACTGCACAGCTTGCCATGTGACTGTGGATCACATGACAGCACAGCACAAACACATGTTGTATACAATAGTAGAAAAGGGTAGACATTTCCACAAATTAGGTTCTTCTTATTCTTTTTAATTTGCTTTACACAATAACAACATCACCATGAAAGGTAAATCAAGGCATGGCACATTTATTTATGTAGCACCTTTGACACGAAAAAGAGAAGAAAATAATCAGAATAAACATCCATAAAGAACAGATTAAAATGTGGCTTCAGTCTTGAGATTTTCTAGGAAGTAAATACCTAATCCCATTGCAATTTAAGATCAGTAATAAATAACCAGTAATGGCTTTTTTTGAGTAACTACCCTAACATTTGTTATGGTTCAGCACTATATTAAAAAAAAAAAAAAAAAAAAAATTATATCCTATGGGAAGGTGGTCATGCAGCATATCAAAGAAGACCAGAACTGTCTCAGAAATCGATTGCCGCAATCAGACAATATTTCTTGTGGTTTAAAAGTTATCGACACAGAATGTTCAAAACTTTTGTTACCGCTACCGACAAAGAAATCGCAACAGCAGCCTTTTGGCAGCCTTCATGAAAACTCCATGGTGCCTGTTACCCTGTAGTTTTACCATAAGTATGAAATGTAAAAAAAAGGAAAACATTCCGTTTTCATTCTAAACTTGAAATGATACAAGAGAGAACAAACGTACTTTATAAAATGTACTAATGTACGGTAGTGCTACTACTTGTTAAACATAACAAAATAGGATACATATAGGATACTTGTATAGTGTAATTGTAAATGTTTGTATTGTGTATGTTGCCCCGACACACGGTGATCAGCCCTTGAGACTGTGTTCACTTGTCTGCACACTTGTCTTTACTCTAATGCCTGACGATGGCTTGTCCTGGCTCAGTCAGTCAAGCTGTGCTTAATTCAGTAGAACTCCCTCAGAAACACTATACTTCTAACGCAGTACCCAAAAATAAATGACGAGAGTTAATAGTTTGTGAAACAGCTTGAATATAAACACATTTTATTACATTTCACTATTTTAGCAATACTAATAGTTCTAAGCTAATATACTGCTCACAAAAATTAAATATCCCCTAAATTTTGTGAGCAGTGTGTACTTTATATAGCATTTTCATGTCAAAAAAGTCCAAATTCTAACTTCTATTAATGTACGAGGCACATAGATCAAATAATCAGCTTTGATTGACTCTCTAAATGCTTATTTTCTTCACTGAGCATTGCAGAGGTTTTAGGTTCCTGTATTTGACTTTTAGAGGACAGACTAACTTAACTGAACTGCAGTGGAATGTGCCAGTCTTCCACCAGTCTATAAGTGAAAAAGTACAGCTGGGATAAGGTGGCATATGGTTCTAGAGGCTATGAAACAGTTCACTGTGGTTGAAACGGTAACTTTTAATGGACATGTCACTAAACAATAGTGTTTCTGCTGAGTCATATATGTTTGTGTGTGCATACACACATGGGTGATCATTCACAATACGCAACAACCTTATCTGTTACATGTTTATCATTTACCACCCCACGGTGGTATATTACATGCATTGTTGAATTTCTAAAAAAAATATATAGTAAAGCAACAACTGCAAGAAAAATTAACAAATTTCTGCAAATAAAGAAAAAAATGAACCATTAAGAAATTCATTAAGTTCTAACAATAACCACTAGCAGATTATCTAGAAAGGTACTCAAACATTTGAATGTGCCAATTTTTAATATGTATATAAAACGATGTGTAGGCATATTTCATATTTAAACATGTATAACTACTCAAAATTAAGTATCACTTCGATATTAAACAAACCCTGCATTTGACTTTCTCCGATGAGAGATGTAAACACAAGTGGCTACCTGTAAAGCAAAGCATTTAAATCTAACTGTGTGATTTCTCAATGTCCACTTTGTAGCAGTTATTATAATGCAGTCATATAATATTTATATTTTATACATCAATAGTCTCAAACATGTTATTAAGGATTCCTAAATTCACATTGTGTTCCTTAAATCCTTCAGTAATTGATCCTGTATTGCAGGATTGACACAAGATGGTGCAAATTAGAAGAAAAATGCTACACAGGCTGTTCTCAAGCACAGGGTGGATATCACCTAGACTGTTTAATTGTGAAAAATCACACCAGTGGAGACGTCTGTCTCCTGTATGTATTTTTGGAGGTGATAACTCTACCGTACTTGCCAGAAGGTTGACAGTGAGGGTTACTGATAGTCCATATTGCACCTTCCCTGGCCTCGGCACAAAGTCAAGCGTAATTAATGTGCCATTAAAAATTTATCTGAGCTAAAAAATGCATGCACAAAAATCTGTGGATGGGTCTTAGTAAAGCTTCAGTCTTGCTGGTTCACAATTAAAGTAAGAAACAAGATAGCTGCCCTCCTGCTGGTGATATTAAATGAGCTACTGCCTACTTTTATTGTGCAATAAGAAAAAAGGATAATACAGGGGGCTTTTCCTTCAATGTAAGGAGTCAATGCAGACAATGGTAGTCATAGTTTCAGTGTTTGCATTTTCTTACAATTTCTTATTGCACTTGCAAATACTGCATACTGCATATAGAGTTAACAAAACTGTTGATCTTTTATGCTGAACTGTTCACATGTCATAAATGATCTATGGACCTTCTCAACCACTTTTAAGTCAGCTATATGTGTGGCTTCCTTATATATCTAGATACTTAGAAACCACATTGGTAGCCATCACATACCTTGTCATTAATGGCTGTTATGGTTTATTAGCAGCTACATGTGCTTGGCTACCTTTAAATTAACTGTATTCAAATAGTTTCTTGGGGCGCACAGTGGTGCAGCAACGTCCCAGTTTCGATTCTGACCTTGGACTCCACTTGTGTTGAGTTTGTATGTCCTCCCTGTGTCCCCATGGGTTTACGCTAGGTACTCCGGTGTTCTCCAATATTCCAAAGTCATTTCTGTTATGATAATTAGTGTTTTTAAAGTGCCCTTGTATGAGTGTGTAAGTGCATGTGCCCTACAATGGATTGGCACCCTGTCTAGGGTTGTTCCTGCCTTGTGTCCTGTGCTATCCCACTACCCTGAACAGGTGGATAAAAAATAAATCAATTGATAATTTATTGACCCTATAACTTTCCATTTCTCACAGTGTCAAATATTTTGCCAACATATTCTGATAACAATAATTATGGTCATATACCTGGAATCTATGCTCTGTTTTAGCCATTGTCACTTTCATATGTGCATGCACCATCAGTCTTTCTATTGTAATGGTAATTCTTGAGATGGTTTATTGCTTTCTTTCTAAGAAGCTTTGCCCACTCATTTTATACCACCACAGTGTGGACAGTTTTGAGGTAGTGGTGAAACGGAAGACACTTAACAACCTATTGTCCATCCAGAACATTAAATCCCACTCCACCACCCTGTTTAACAGTTCTTTACTGTCTTGGGCCATTATTGTGCATTACAGGCTACTGCTAGAATAAGCTCTTAGAACATTGCATTGCATTTTTGCATTATTATTATTATTATTATTATTATTATTAACAATGTATTGTATATTACTACTATATATGTAATTATGATGTTCTGTTATAATAGCAAACCATTTTTACCCGATTATAACATGTTTACATTGTAGCTGGTCCTTCTGTAAAGTTGAGAGCATATAACACAGCTACATTAATCTCACAGGCTTTTCTCAATTTGTCAAACTATGTCTAACAGGAGAAAAGTTTGATGCTAACTGCTGATTTGCCGTTTATTGAAGTGGCACGTCACAAAAAGTGACAAACAGAACTCTGGTTTACAAGGATAAACACAGGGAAGTACAATATTTACTGGCTGAACATCTACAACAGCAATAACAGCTGACCTAAAATTAACCTTGTGAATATATAGTGTCTTGTTTAAGTAGTAGACAATTGCTTTATAAAAGGAAGCAACATTTAAAAGACGTCCATGGATTTTCTATTTTCAGCACAGTTTAAAAGTCTGGATAAGAACTACTACTCATAAACTCATTAATCCTTATTCCTTTTCAGCAGAAAACACAAACATCAAAAGATGTAGAACAAGTGTTGAGAACAAGCATGCGACTTAACCCTAAAAATGTGCTCCTAGTGAGATGCCTTCTTATTAGCATACCAAAGACTACACTGAAGTATGAAGAGAATGCTCTTCACCTCCATCTCAGTCCTTCTGCAATTAGGTACTTCTGCAGCTAAGTGTTTATTCAAGTTGTTATTGCTAGAATATACAGTCAATTTGTTAGCACTTTAGCAATCAACGAATTAGCTGTATCAGTGCTTATTTTTTATGATCCTCTATCACTATTACAATAGAAGGAGGCATTACAAGTTAATAAAATGGTGCTCCCTTTTAGGCTGATTACAAAGTAATACACTATGCATCCACCGGATATCACTTACCATGAATGGAAAAGCTAATCAGATTTTGTCCATTATTTGTAGTACAATTAGTAATGCGCTTGGGTGGTGCAGTGGTCTAATATGCAAGCACATCACTGCAGGGACCCGACTTTGACCACTTCCGGCAGGGTGGGTCATCACAAGCAGATACGATTGGTATAATCTCTCAATACTGAAAACTTGGCATCTATCCAGTCCTGTGATGAACTGGTGTTCCATCTAACGGCATGTTAACATTTGCACTCTGGGTTCTGTGTGTATCATATGACCTGGTATGATCTTCTGCTGCTGTGGTCATTTGGGTAACTTTCATTTTATTTGCCCTACAGATGGCTGCATATGGAAATCCCAGCAGATCAGCAGTTTCTGAAAGACTCAGTCCAGCCTGTCTAGCACCAACAACAATGCCATGTTCAAAGTAGGTCACATTTCTACTCCATTCTGATGCTTGGTTTGAACTTCAGCAAGTGTTCTTGACCAAGTCTATGTGCCTAAATGTGTTGAGGTTATGCCATGCACTTAACTGATTAGCTGTGTTAACGAACAGTTGATCAGGTGAACCTAATAAAGTAGCCAATGAGTATACATTTCTGCCACACAACTAAATATGTACAGTATTTGTTTTATGCATTATCACAGATATTCAGTCGATTCCGGTTAATCGGACCTGGTCCGATTCAACGAACACGCCCTATGTTACAAGACAGGACGTGCTATGTAACATATTAAATGTTTGTTAAACACTTTATTGTACGATTTACACGTATAGCGAACGTACAAACAAGAACTACTGTTGCTTACAAACTTTGTTCATTGAAAAATAAATTTGCA
>JAUZSU010125917.1:0-17463 GCA_034780255.1 Parotocinclus maculicauda | reverse complement strand
ATTTGGAATAAGGCTGTAACGTAACAAAATGTGGAAAAAGTGAAGCGCTGTGAATACTTTCCGGATGCACTGTAGGTGTGGAATAAGATGGCAGGGTTGCAAACACCTTTCGGATGATTAGTAATAATTAATTGCTTCAGTGGCTGACCTCATTAATACTCTTCTGACTGAATGGATGCAGTCATCTACCAGCAGACTGGTGACTATTGCAGATAAAAAAAAGCCAGCTAACTCCATATTAATGTCCATGGTTTTGGAAGTTTAACAAGCACAAAAAGGGGGTTCACACACTGCACTTTTTGACCAAATGTTGGGTAATGTATTTTCAAATTCAACCAGTTACAAAGGTTTTTAGGATCTCAGTTTGTTTACCCATGTCATGTGAGTTCAAAAGTATTGCATGTTCCAATGGCACAGCTTGAGGTTGCAAGAAATTGCCTCACATCTTTTCTGTCAATACATTTCAGAACAATGAATTACATGGCTGGCATAATGATATCATAAACAAATGTTATGAAAGTTGTTATTAATGATAATTTAAGAAACTTTGTGTGCAGGGAATAAACAGTGACGTTTTTCCATTACTGGTCATTGTTAGGCACTGTACTGTGCATGTCATGACAGCTTACATCAGTGGTACACTGGTTAGCATATTGTGTACCTCATGACAGGTGTTATGACACAGTTATTCATAATGCTTGATAAGTTCACTGTTACAACTATTTTCCCTAACATGTTACTCGATCTTCTTTATATACCATATATTCTATACTAGCATTTCACTGTAATGACTATGGGTTTGGCACATTGTTGAAAAGGTTCCCTGAGCAGGAATCCTCAACTGCATAGCTCAACTGTAAACACTGTGGATTAATGACACAGCTTAATATTTATATACAGCTTAAGCTTTATATACATTGCACACATACACTTACCAGACTCTTTATTATGTCCGACTTTTCAACTGCTTGTTAACACAAATATCCATTCAGACAATCACACTCAACGTATTTACACATATAAAGATGGCCAAGTCACACACAGTCGTATTACAGAGAATGTTCATCAAAACTGAAAATGAGCTGGAGTTCTCTGGGTGAAAATGCTATGTTGATGCCAGAGATCAGAAGAGATTTGAACAATTCACATGGGCTCACCAAAACTGGCCATTCATTAACTTACCTCTTTACTTTACCATTGACCAGAAGGTCCCAGCACTGCCAAGCTGCCCTTATTATGATCATTGGCAGTGCCATTTAACCTCATTGGTTTGTGTGTACCTTGTAAGACTCTTTATTGTAAGTCATTCTGTTTATGGGCATCTGCTAAAAGCAGCAAGTATAATTTTTTATCGAATCAAGTATCTGAGAAAAAAGCTTCTGAAAGCATCCTGTTCATCCTTTCGAATGAACTCAGTCAGCCACAGTACACATGTACATGTTTTTTTGTAAATAATTCACCCACCAAATAACCTGCTCAAGAATACATGATAAATAATTATGTAAATTTGTGTGACAGAAGTGTCGAGTTGGTTTAGGGTTGTTTTATCAAATCATTTTGAAGTGGACCTCACAGGAAAAAGCTTATCACCAAGGAAACAGGCCAACTCTTCTGCCACAGAAACATTGGGGAGAATAAACTGTGTTTCCGCTTGAGGCCTTATGGTTCAGTGTTACCCAATACGTCTGTAAGCGTATGCTAATGGTTTAACCTATACCGTGTCACTGTGACCTTTAGCCTCAGAACCGGTGCGGTGCTCAGTGTGAACTAAGGCTAAACAACAGACATGAAAATCAGAGGAGGACAGAAGGTCTGAAAACATTTCCTAGGTAAAAGTACAGTTACTTAAAAACATAATTGTACAACTGAAGGTAAAATTACAAATCAGAATGCAGATATTTAAATAATAAAGTATCTCATAAAAAAGCATTGACATAGTTGGTCTTTCAAGTACTTGTGAATTTTTCTAAATGAAAAGAATTTAACACAATTAAAAAGGGGCACATTTCTTTCACTTTTTAGGCCATTTTTTCTTGTCAGTTTTTAGGTCGCCTGGCGTCTATTCCCAGGGAAGAGTGAAGGTCTATGAGTGCCTGTGTAAAACCCCCAGTTCAGTCCAGGACTGAAAAGGTTTTGCTGTTCTAGCATCTGGGGATGAAACATGTTGGGGAAAAGCATGTCTGCAGGTGACCCCTATATATTGATCCTCAGTCCTTGCTGTGTTGGGGTAGTGGACTACTTTTAGTGGATTTTCCAAATAAAAAAAATACCCTTTCAAGGTACAAAAATTAAATATCCAAGTATAATGAACATTTACAAACATGATACAAACACTACTGGATCATCATAAGTGTCTCAAACCTTTGCACTTGCCAAATGTTATGTTGGTATTTTGTCAATATGTTTTAAAATGCATGTATTAGAATACCCAGAAAAGAAGAACATAAAGTTTGACTCCTACAAAGATTATTGTATTTTAGTCATATAAAATGTTACATAAATGGGGTATTTATTAAGGCATAAACTACCGTATATGATACTCACCCAAGTATTAACATATTTTATACTTAAAATCAGAGCATTGTCTCAAAGAATCTTTATGACTCTCTATGCTCACACAGGCACATGCACATGAATGCCAGCATGTACTGTGACATACTGAAGCCGAGCATAATCCCCTCCCTTAGGACACTGGGTGGAACGGCAGTATTCCAACATGATAACGACCCCAATCACACCTCCAAGACGACCACTGCCTTGCTAAAGAAACTGAGAGTCTAAAGGTCAAGCATGTCTCCGGACCTAAACCCCATGAAGCATTTGTGGGGCATTCTCAAAAAAAGGTGGAGCAGCACAGGGTCTCTAACATCCCAGTGGTAGCCTGTGAAACTCTAGTAAACTCCATGCCCAAGAGAGATAAGGCAGTGCTGGAAAGTAATGGTCACCGCACAAAATATTAATACTTTGGGCAAAATTTGCCTAGTTTCACTTAGGGGTGTACTGACTTTTGTTGCCGGCAATTTAGACATTAATGTCAAGTTATACAGCAAATTTATACTGTTATATAAGCTGTAAACTGACTACTTTACAATGTATCAAAATATCATATCTCCAGTGTTGTTTCATAAAAAGATCTAATTAAATAGTTACAAAAATGTGAGGGGTGTACTCACTTTTGTGAGACACTGTAATTGTACACTTTCTGAAAAACAGTGAAATTAAAAAGGTAAATTAACAGCTTTATATACTGCCAACTGTACTATCTGTACTGGATTGCAACATTTCCAGTAGCAGTTACAGTGAGAGTGCACATGCTACAAATGAATCAATATTGCCATTCAGAAAACTGTACAACTCATTTTATTTATTTCACACACACCATGATTAACAACTAACAGCATCTAAACAGCTCTGCAGTCTCACATTGTAGGATTTCTTTCCCGTAAGCAGGAAAGAATGTGAAATCCTGTGTGACCAAAACAGTATCTGGAGTACACTATAAGATCTATCTGGCTTTGATCTTTGTCAGCTACCCACTCCACACATACAGCCACCACACACTTCCTACTGGATACACACTCTGCACTTAAGTTATCCAAGAAGGAAGTGATCCAGCTTTTTAAGAGACAGAAAACCAGGAAAGCACTGGGCCCGGATAGAGTCTCACACACATATCTTCAACATGTCACTGGAGCTGTGTAAATTTCCATACTGCTTCAAATGTTTCACCATCATCCCGGTCCCCAAGAAACCCTCCATTACAGGACTAAATGACTACGGACCTGTTGCTCTACCTTCTGTGGTCATGAAGTTACAGTATTTGAAAGCTTTTGGGATATTGAAATACTATAACAGGACCCCTGCTAGACCTCATGTATGTTGATTGTATGGCAAATAGGTCAGTGGATGATGCAGTCAATATGGGATTGAACTACATCCTAGATCATCTCGACTGCCCAGCGACATATGCAAGGATTTTATTTGTGGACTTCACCTCAGCTTTCAACAGCATCATCCCAAAAATCCTCTGTTCCAAAGTCTGTCAGCTAACTGTATCCCCTGCCATCTGTCAGTGGATCAACAACTTCCTAACTGGCAGAACACGGCAGGTGTTCGCACTGGTGCTCCACAGGGATTATTCTCTTTCACCTGATCTTCCCTTTCTACTAAAATGACTGTATCTCTACAGACCCAACAGTTCAGACAACACTACAGTCATCAGACTCATCCAAGACAGAGATGAGTCTTCATATCGGGAGGAGTTTGGTGATCTGGTGCAGTCAGAATAACCTGGAGCTGAATATGCCCAAGACAGTGGAGATGATAGCAGAGTTCAGGAGACAACCCACAATGCTGTTCCCACTCACAATGTCAAACAGTACTATGTCTGCTGTGGAGACCTTTAGGTTCTTGAGAACTACCATCTCCCAAGACCTAAAGTGGAAGACTAACATCAATTCTATGCTCAAAAAGGCTCAGCAGAGGATGTACTTTCTGCAGAGGAAACATAGCCCGCCACAGGGGTTGTTGAGATAGTTCTACACTGCAGTCATCGAGTCTGTCCTGTGCACACCCATCACAGTTTGTTACCGATCAGCCACAAAACAGGACAGCATCGGACTGCAGTGAACTATAAGGACAGATGGGAAAATCAATGGTTCTCCCCTGCCAACCTTTAGGACGTGTATATAACACGAACCAGGAACCGGGCACAGAAAATCATAACAGACTCCTCACAACATTTTTCACCGCCTCCCCTCAGGGAAGGCCCTACAGATGACTTCACACAAGAACTAACAAACACATGAACATTTTTCCACATTCCATCACATTGATAATAATGATGTGTAGCCATACAAATCTGTACCGTGGCCCTTTATTGTTAGCATTCAGTTATCTCAGTATATACTGTATGTAAACCATTACATATGTAGACTCATTACTGGTGTTTACAAGGACATTTTGATTTTATGCATTGTACTATATTGTACTAAGTTTTCTTTTAGTTATATGTTTTCCATATATTCTATTTTGTATATCCTCATTATCACAGATAAATAGTCTGGTAATTTTTGTTAATTGTAGAGAGTTACCATCAGCGTGCAACAAACTCCTTGCATATGTAAACATACTTGACAAATAAAACTGATTGTGATTTGATACCAGCACAACATGCACTAACAGGCAATATGTGAACTAACCACAACAGCACAAATTCATCACAGGGCCAATACATACACTAAGACACTTTAGAGATACCAATTGACCTAAGACATGTCTTTGGAATGTGGGAGGCAAGAGTACCCTGTAAAAATCTAAGCAAACATGGATAGAACAGTGATTTATCCTTCAGCTGTGAGACTAGAGCACTATTGTTGTAGTACTCAAGTCTGGTTTCAAGACCATAAATGCGTGTCTCTGTCTCGTCACAACTCCATTAGAATCGGCTTGTCTTGGGCTCAGGGGAAGATGGACTCTGTCTGAGGTAAAGTTTATTTAAACTGAACTTTTTTTCTAGCATTATTAAATATGAGCAATCCATTTTAACAGAATAAACCAGTAATTTCTCTAAATTCTTATATAAAATCTGCCCTCATATTGGCTAACAGGGAAAAAAGTTACTGCTTGCTCAGTATTCAATCAATGAACACGTTTTATTGTGAATTGTCTGACACAGTACACTAAAAGTGTACATTTTCCCCCGCTCACTTTACTTTACCACGTTTATAAGATCTGGAATCACTATTTTTATGTTTTCACATTTAATAATAAAATGAATAAAATGGATCAGTTTATGTGGACTTTATGTGGGGATTGAGTAAGTTTGACAGAAGGGAAACAGAATCACCACTATCATTTGCTTCCAAAATATTTCTTTGTTTGACTAAGGCTATAATAGCAAATTCCACAGTAGGATTAACATTGTTTTTATAATTTTTAATTTATAATCTAGCTGGGCATAAGTAAAAACTGCAGGGATGTGTTTAACTATCAGAATTTTGCTGTGCAAGCATAATGTGCTGAAACTATGGATCTGTGTTTAATTAGCAACAAATATTCACAGTTGCTCACAGAAAAGTTTTTTTTAATTAGGTCACCACACAGCTTTAGTTATTTCTCTCACTGAGTGGCCTACATAAAGCTCATCCACATCACTTAGCCTACAGAATGTCAGATCCTACAAAACTATAAATGTTTCAAAACAAATTCTGTTTCAAAACAGAAACTTGGCATGACTTTCACTGTTAGCAAGATCAATTACTGACATTAGTAGGCGGCTCGGACTTGCCATAGGACACTGCTAATTAAATTATGAAATAACACTAAACATTATAGCATAGCGTGAGTAACTCTACAGCTATATTATGTGGCATGCGGATATCCATTGCCTGTCTGCAGTGTTTTAACCATAAGTTAACAGATGGCATTGCTGACGTTGCACTGGCTGGTTCACATCATACTTGAAGAATTGCTTTTTAAAATTTTTACTTCAATAACTACTTTTAACACCACCAATGTACCAAGACTATGTCCATGACCCATTGCTTTTCATATGTATTTGCATAGAATGTTATTATTAATATTATATTTGCTTATTTACCGGTCATGGTCACCAGAGGGGCAGGAACATAAAGCATGCAAGAATAAGTGTGGCATACAGAAGTTGCTGTTGTAGAGATGGGGGAAGATATCCTGCCCTGCCCCCTTTGCCTCATACACAGCCAATGAAACCTCCGTGAGATGCATGATGGGTTAGCTAATTGCCACAGTGCTATCAAAGCTCCCTGATTACATTATGCAGTGCTTAGATCCATTTGGAACTAATTCTGTGAATAATCCACACTTATTGAAACCATCCATCAATAAATCATGTTTTGGAAAATGGTTTTGGGAGGTGGAAGCCTCCCCAACATCTTTCTAGATTCACACTTCCAATATTTAAGTCTAGATTAAAGACATTGAATATTGACTTATTAACCACACAGATGTCCACTGTTAAACATCTACTTTACATTTTGTAAAACAGAGCATCGACAGAAATTAACACTAACCAGACATTACCATAGTCACAGTCATTTTAGTTTACTATAATGTAAATAGAAAGGGTCTTTGTGCAATAAAACTGCTGCAAACTATTCGTAAATGCATCAGAGATATCAATGGAAACACAAGTGATTGATGAGCGATTGAAACGACTGATAACTTTTTTTGACAGAAGACAAAAATGAATTGATAGTCAGTTTTACAAACTACATTTATGATGCTAAATGAGTGAATGTGAGCCGATATATATATATATATATAAAACACACTGGCACTGCTATAAAACACGTTCTTGCTGATGACATGAAAACTTTTGCTGACTGCATTCATACTGGGCTACATTACTATATGTACTATATGTACTTTCTCATTGTTATATATAACATATTTGATGCCCAACTTGGTTGGGTGCTTTTTCAGTCTTCGTCCTCCCAGATTTGCTTTCTTAGTTTATTTGGGTTTTTCCTTGCCACTGTTGCTCTAGTAGTGCTCATGTAGAGTTCCAAAGAGTGCCAGTAGCACATAGAGACATCACCAGAGGGTGGCAGAGGTGCTCTGTACAGTAAAAGAAGGCAGCCGTGTGAACTATGTTGCCCAGAAACAATGGCATGGTTACATGAGTTGGCTCATTCAGCACTAACAGGCTGCACTTAGTCATTACGTGTTGCATCTGGCTGACTCACTATTTAAACAGGCCAAGAACCAGTGTCTGCGCGGCTTCTTTATATAAGATGCTGCCAGAAAATTATTTGATTATTTGTGTCTGTAAAAAGAAAGACAAAAGAGAAAGAAAACACACCAAAAGGAAAATATACAGATCTGTAAACAAAGAAGTTTGAAAGGGAGCAAGCTAAGGTATATATTATATTAAAAAAGTGTGATTAAGTGAAGCATGACAAAAGAAAATAAGTTCTGCTTAAGTTGAAAAGGCTGGAAAAGAAAAGGGAAAATGGCTTAGAAAAAATTAAGCTGCAAAGTAAGTTGAAAGAAAGTGAGAAACTTATAGCAGAGCGCTGAAAACAAATTCAAATTTAAAATTATTTAATCGCGCTTTTTACAATGGAGCATTGTCTTAAAGCAGCTTTACAATATTACATTATCTTAAAAGGCCAATCCCAAATTGAGCAAGCCTAGGGAGACAGTTGCAAGGAGAACTCCCTGAATAGAGAAGGAAGAAACCTTGGGAGGACCAAGACTCAAAATCCTCCTTGGGTGGCCTAGATGTTAATTTAATAAATAAGTTGTAAACAAATAAGTTGGAAAAGAACCACCACCATTAAGCCTATTTTTTAACCTTTAGTGCACTTAGAGCACTGTATGAAGCTGTGTGTTAAGCCTGTATCACTCTGTGCCTGGTTCCAAACAAACTGCCTCTACTGTGACATTTGTGATATAAAGCTGCTTTAAGACAATGCTTGATAAAAAAAAGCCATATGTAAATAAACTAAACTTTAACTTTGACCTTAAGACACCTTAGGGCACACTCAGAATATACTAGCCTGTACATGTGACAGAATCTGTAGCGCTGAATTAAATCATCTAAAGCATCTGCAAAATAAAAGTAGTTATATTTTAGATATCACAACTCTGCACGTTGGCCACCAAAGGAGTAATCAGTTAAAATGATTATAATTACAGCTTATAAAGCTTGTTTTCTGACACAGAGGGAGTGAGGTAATAGTTTGATACACTGCTGGTAAAGAAAGAGATGCTTCAAAACTAACTTTTGCCACATCAGGTTTCATATAATTCAATACTTAAAATGGCGTGTTGCTCAAACTAAACAAAATACTTATGATTTGCTGTACAAGTGGAATAAAAGACATCTTGTTTTTTGAAAATAAACAATGTGTAGATAACATTAAACCAGGTATAGATTACTTTTTTCACAGAAGAATGTGCAAGATTGTTTAATTTATTAAGTAACCAGTATTGTTAATTTTTGTATCTATACTGCTCACATAAATTAGAGGATTCTTCAATATGAAATCTACCATAATGAAATATCCCCTAATTTTGTGTATACAGTGTAGTACATTGTAGTGTTAAAATATCTATTATGGAATTTTAAAACATATGCTTAATTTAGATATTGTGAGTCACAGCACTGTTGTGTTGCGCAAGTACTGTGGTAGCCTAGCGGTTAAGGTACTGGACACTGCATCTGATGGTCCTTAAGCAAGGCCCTTAACCCTCAATTGCTTGAATTGTAAGACTGCATGATTTGTAAGTCGTTCTGGATAAGGGCATCTGCTATGCTGTAGTGGAAATGTTGCCCTAGCCCTAGCCCTAGAGATTCCTTTGGTCAGTCCCATGCCCAGTCTCCATCCATGTGGAGTTCAGCAGGTTTTCCCAGTGTCTCTGTGTGTTTCACATTCCAAAGACCTGCATTAGGTCAGTGTGTGGCTTTAAAGTGTGTGGCTTTAGTGTGTGTGTGTGTGTGTATGTGTGTGTGTGTGTGTGTGTGTGTGTGCGTGTGTGCGTGTGTGTGTGCGTGTGTGTGAAAATGCCCTGCAATGCATTGCACTGGAATCTTGCCTTGCATTATGTGCTGACCCTGAATTGGATTAAGCAGGTGTAAAAAATAAATGAATAATGGAGTGATTTCCACAACAACTACAATAGGCCACATTATACTCAGCTAATAGAAGGCATTCTCCTTGGTCTCAAAGATAAGACACAAACTTTTACAGCAGTTCTTGAGTTCTTGAGCCCTGAAATGTGCTATGAGATGGAGTGTCATATCATGCAGAGCACTTTTCTCTGCACTCAGTGAATTACAAGATAGACTCCGGAATTCAACCCCCAACCCCCCAATGACCCACCCACTACCTTGACCAGGATAAGTGTAGCTAAAATGGGTACTTTCACTGCGAATGTGAGACTGAGAATGAGAACAATTTATTGATGTTGTCAGGACTATGTTCAAGACCTCCACATGGGGTTCCCCAAGGCTCAGTCCTTGGGTCACTGCTTCCAGTACTTACCCTACAAACTGTAACTGGTACGTTTCTTCAATTAGTATTTTGCTGACTTTCCGGTGAGTCAAAAAACATATATTCAAATTCAAAAGAACGAAAACAATCTATCCGACAGATTATTAGACAGAAGACAAGGCTCGCTCCCGCTTGCGCTTCTCCGAGCTGCTCTACAAAAGCTGGAGCCTCGGGTCACGTGTTTAGGCATGTGACGTCACTTTGCCGGGATAAAAATGAGGGAGAGAAGCGCCCCTATGCATTTGTGTGTAGTGTTCCGGCGGTAAGATTGTAAATTCCGGATAAGTGATCGTACACCGTGGTTAAAGTGCGCGGGCTGGTGCGCGCTCTGGAGCGCACTGTACAAGTGAAGCGGGGTGAAGAGCGAGCGCGAAACCATCGCAAGCACAGCCATGGAGAACCTACCAAACATCACGGCGCCTATTTACCACGGCATGAATGGCAGCGCGAACTGCCCGGACTTAGGCTCAAACGCCTCTCTGCTGGACCCGAACCGCACTATGTATGACCGAACGGCTGATGCGAATAAAGGCACGACCCCTGTCATCATCGCCATCATCATCACTGCTCTGTACTCTATCGTGTGTGTGGTGGGGCTGGCGGGCAACGTGCTGGTCATGTATGTGATCGTCAGGTAAGGCTCGTGTGGAGACTTGCAGACATGCATTATCCTTTTTTTCCCTGATATCCAGCTTTAGAAAGTGACAGGGACCTGTTGAAAACCATATGATCAGTTTTAAATCATATTCAGCAGTCCTGGACTGTTTCTGTTTCAACACCTTGATCTTAAAAACACTTAGTTTATTAGGTATCCCTACTTGTACTTAAATGGCAGGTAAACATTTATTGAATGAATTAAATACATTGCACCTTAAAACTTATATTTCAGCCGTTCAACTGAAAGTGACTGACCAGATACTAAGTCCAGGGCCATTCTAAGCTCAGTCAGTACATCGTGCTGGGATTTATAATGTTTGTTGTGTGAGGAGACTTGCAGGGTTGCATAATTTTTGCTCTTATCTCCAGCTTTGCCACTAAAAAACGCACTTCTTTAACAAATTCATTCCTCCAGCAGCAACATCATCAGACTCAATTTACTGGGGCATGTGCTATATATATGGTTTTGCTAGCCAATTATAATCATGTAACCCACCAAATGTACATATTAGATCACTAAAGAAATGGCATTCATTAAACAATTGCCTCCAGAATAAAATCAATTATGCACAAAAGTAATTAATGCAATTAGTAGTTTAGTGTTCATTTATGCATCATTTCTCATCCATGGCAGAGTAACACCCACTTTAGTGGTAAATATCTTCTATCAATTTTATGGTTACATTCTTGTACATAGTTCATTAGCCCAAACGACTGATTAGCAAGCAGAGGGGTACAGCTGTGCACCTCTTAATTTTGTGTGCCCCAGTATGACATGTAATCCAGAAATTCCCCTGGCCTTCAGCATTAAATCCTATTCAGTCCTGGATTTAGTTAGACTCATTATAGACACAGTTAGAACTTATGTACAGTTAGTTGCTAGGGTTTCAGGTGTTTCTGCTTGTACTTGCAGTTGTTTGCCAACTCTCCAATTAATGTTGCCCTGGATCCTGACTCTCACATTAGCTACTGCTGTTTGGTCATTGAGCAAAGCCCATAATCCACAATTTCTTCTTACTAGATTAAATATAATGTAGGCCAGAGCAACAAGATGGACTATAGTAACAGTTTACTTAAATGTATGGATAAATGACCAAAGTAGAAGTAGCTATTACAAATGCGCTGTTTAACATCTACCCGATCAACGTCCATTCTCTTAGTTGAACTAGACCTTAAAAATTATAATAAATTATAACAGGAAGTGAAATCCTGTCTTTAACTCCTGAAGTTCTGCCGTTAATAGCTGGTCACCTCAACAGCCATTCAGCACTGTGGATCCACGAGAAGAGTTAAAGAGTGGAAGTTCACATTCACTTTAAAGCTCACTACCTTACCAGTTATATGTTCTTGCTTGTTAGATCACATTTGGACTACAAACTACAGACGGTTGGTGTGTTTAGAGAGTTTTTGTGCAAGTTATTGATGTGTTTTGATGACTACTGCTACTTATTTGTAACAAGCTCAAAATGTCAAGTAGTACTTCTTACAATAGCTCTGGCCCATACACTCATGAAGGCTCATGAGTGTATGAGCCAGAGCTATTGTAAGTAGTACTACTTTGTTTGTCCCCATCACCTGTGTATTGTCTGTTACCTATAACTATAGTATATAAACATTTTCACATTTACTCATTGAGTCTCTGTTTCATCTGGCTGATCTTCCATGTTGTTCGTAATACTTTCTATGAATTCATTTTTGGCTTCCCTCAATCAAAAGTACCAGGCCATCATGCAATCCTGTTAAGTCCTGTTAAGACTTTCCCCTGCACAGGGTCATAACTGTACATTACTGTATTTTCTGTAATTTTCACACAGAAAAAAAAGGTTTGCTATGTGTAGAACTGCTTCAGAAGGGATGACATTAGGGATGCTCTGTAGATGGGAGCGTTACACTCGGTGGTATCTCCGACATATATATGGTTTGCATGCATTTATCTTGTAAAAATACTAATTATGGTTAGATTACAGTAGTCTAAGGCTTTGTGACTGTTGTAATGGCAGGTGGACATGCATTTCAATCAGCATCTTGTTTTACAG
Source organism: Parotocinclus maculicauda (assembly GCA_034780255.1). Classification (NCBI taxonomy): domain Eukaryota; kingdom Metazoa; phylum Chordata; class Actinopteri; order Siluriformes; family Loricariidae; genus Parotocinclus; species Parotocinclus maculicauda. The sequence continues at coordinate 4,730 of JAUZSU010125917.1, read as the reverse complement.
AACGTGGACATTAAGCGGTGCATACCTGTATTTTCATTCAGGATTGAGTAACATCAGATGCTCAGTACTCCTTTTTAGTAAAAGAGTAAACATAATGCTGATTTTCATTGTTTTTAAGTTTTGTGATATTTAGTCACTAAATACAGTATATTCACTGATATTCAGGACTGGTTTTGCTGATCCACAGTTTCACAGTTTACTGCTGGTCACCAAATTCAGTAATAAGGCAATTATGCTGTATATGCTGTACTGCAAAGCATTTAAGACCTAGGGTAATTCAATAATGAGAATCAATATCAGAATATGTGCCCCTATAAATATGCTAATTATATTAAACCTATAAACCCGTCTATCTCACAATTACATTAAGGACTTAAAATAACGATTACATCTATTCATTTTTGTACTCACTTAATTCAGTTCAGGTTGACGGTGATCAGGGCCTATGTAGCAGCACAGGGAGCAAGACAGGGCACATGCACATACACACACGCTCATTCACGATGGGACACTTTAAAGATACATGTCTTTGGGATGTGGGAGGAATCCACCGTGCCACTCTTGCAACATATCAGGATGTAATCTAGGTATTCCCCACTTTATGATTAGGATACATTCTGAGAAATTAGTCGAGGAGATTAATATATACTGTACATGTCAAAGCACAGCTTGTATTAAACATGTGAAAACACAACCATGACCACAGCTTTTATTCACTACATTTTCGACGTTCATCGCTCTCACCACGTGTCTTCCTACATCATGCACTGGCGATTTCCACATCCAAGTGCGGGAGAGTATTGCATATACTGCCTAGCACTTGCCTGGGAAAATTTTAAAGTATAGATTTGAAAGTGTCGAGGAGGAACTCTCTAAGTTCACGGCAGTTCCAGGAGGCCTGAATTTGAAACTCAGACTGGGCTTGCAACGTGGGCCAGTTGGGTGGTGAGCTGGTGAGCTGGTGTCCCATTTAGAGACAACTTTCCCCCAAGTGAATTATGATACCCCTGACTCTGACAAGGATAATTAATATCAAAATGGAAACATCAAATGTGCTCAGAAAGTCAGTATTGTATACTATTTACAGCATTTTGAGCTGTTGAAAGCTAAGGAGCCACCAGTGGGACCTTTCAGAACTGGGGTTTTATCACACAGCCTTCTGTTAAGTAGTATACAGCCTTAAAAACCACTGGACAGTCTATAACACTCAACGTGAACAAAGCTTATTGTGAAAATACTAAAACAATGACATAGGAACACAAATTTCTCTTGGTTACCACAAGTCTCTACAGCCGAAATGATGAACTTGTGGTCCAAGGGAAAGTAACGATTTAGCATTAAACTTTTCATTTAAAATAGGTTTGAGTGCAAATAGAAAAGCTTAATGTAAAAAGGATTACTACATGAGACTATACACTGTACACTGCTGAAGCTCAATAGTAGGCTTGTGCCTTAGATATTGTGCCATGTTGGAGCTGTGACCTCCTTTACAACAGACAAGTTTTCCACACATATTGAATATTGCATTGTTGTTTTCTCTCAAAGTGAAGTCTTTTGATCCTTCACCATACGCTGTTTCTCTAGCGGAACATATAAAAAAAACTATGTGATGAAATACATGACACAATATAGCAGATAGATGCCTGCTTGTAGATGTATTTTTTCACCAAGTGCACCCGTGTATGTGTAATGGAAACGATTAGTAGGAACCAATAAGTGGAATCGGAATTCTATTTTTTTATGTGAGTTTTGGAACCTGTTTCGAAACTCAAGCCTAGATTTGAGTTTTAAAATGAAAGGATTTTAATTCTTGATCTACCCTTTTGATAATAGCCTTGCACATGAACCCGCTGGCCTACTACACCATACAGTACATGTATCTTGATATTAAAGAACATGGGCTGTCCAGAAGCACATCACCATCAAACACCTCAGTGCTCTGTCCGAATTATTCACTGTGTATTGATTGTTTAGAGAAAGCTGCAGCATTTGATAAGGATTGCCTGATTGCTTTTTGGCAAAATGTCATTTTATATCAAATTACCAGTGTTGTTTCACTGAACAAATATAAAAAAATTTGAACTCTATTGGACTGGATGTGGCTCAGAGTTGAGAGGGTTTATTTTGACTAGATATTTGTTCTGTAACATAAGAACATGCAGAAAAGATTTGATCCCAAAACCTTTAGATTCAAATGCCATATAGTTATTATACTCTCTCCAAGCCATATTTAATAGCCAAAACTACCAATCCACTGCCATATCACACGGCTTCCATAAATGCCAGTATTGATGCTTTTAAGGAAATTAAAGCAACATGAAAAATTGGATTTTTGATTAAGAGCTGGTGGTAAGATTGCTGAGTTGTACAGTGCTTGTGTGTGATACAGCTCTAAATAAAAATCTAATAAAAGGAGCATTTTTCAACTTGGACATTAAGTTAATTGGAAGTTCATGCTTTGTGAAGCCAAAAAACCAAGTTCACTGTAAGTTCAGTCTGGACGAGATAGGGTGGAAAAGCTTCATCTTTACATCCTAAAGGAACAACCTACCTGTGATTAATGACATGATTATAGGTTGCTGTTGCTGTAATGGTCTTGGTATTATGTGTCATTAAACAGGCTTCGGGGACCGAGTAAATATGGGGCCATTTGAAAGTGCAGGTGGTTTGACTTTGTGTCCACTGGAGCTGGATTTGTGCTGCACTTGATCTGTTTTTAATCGAGCATTTCCTCCTAAGCGTGATGCCTATTTGAGCCGAGCAAATGCTTTGGCACACTGTGTAATAAATTATATTTGATGTTCTAGTAGTGTCTCACCATTTAGCGGAAATCAATTACTGTCATTCCTATGGGCAGGGTAGGTATAAGAAAAATAAATCAAAACAGAAGTCGAAATGAAGGAAAATCCCAAACTTTTAATTCTGTCAATCAAGAGTAATTGGTGTCCATCTAGAAGTGCTGAAATGAATTATGGGAAGCTGTTAAGCTGTATCAGGATAATAGATGTTAGTGTGCATTTTCGTTAATTATTTAGACAGTAATTGCATTCCTTTCAGCAAATCGAATCCTTGAATTCACAAACAAAATTTCTCAATCTGTGCCATGCCAGCATCTAATCAAGGCTTCTAAATAGTACATATCAGTTTCTAGTGTTTAGGGTCCTTCCACGTGACAAATGTGAGTAGCTTTGTGAAGTGAATCCAGTGTTGTAAGTCTGTACAGAGGGAATCTGTGAGAATTCAAAAAGGGACTGAAGCTCTTTGTTGTCATGGAGAAGCTGTTGAGTTTTTACACCTAGCAATCCCTCCTCCACCAGCAGATCATACCTAGTGTGGTGGAAATAAAGGGAAACCATGATCTAATTATGTTTTCTTTATATCACAGTTAACTTTTCTGGGTGAGGTCACTGCAGTGAGTACTTAACTACAAAGCCCTGCTGGTGACATGTATATTCAGCACCATTACCATTTATGCTGTTACGCCAATATTTTACACAAAAGAACTGAAATGTTCTGGTAACTGTCCGAACAGCATTTCTAGCATCTGATTTTTGCAATGGTTTTAAAAGTGGTTAGTCGTGTTTGAGTCCATTATGGGAACTGATCTGTGGCATAGCTGGCAAAGTACGAGTTTCTGAACCGTGCACTTCAGTATTTTTTAAATACCTGATCCTTTGACTCATCAGCCTGGTTTGTCTCGTCTTGGGATCTTGGGATCTGAACCCAGCTAGTTCTCTGACTTTGGATTTTGCCTCTTCACTGTCTGTTTGTTCACCTGTGCATAATAAACCTTGTTTGCTAACAGCTTTGTGCATTTTTGTCCTACCTTGCCGAGCCTGACAACTACATTCTACGGGTAGTACATGAACAGCTGCTTTCTTGGCTTGAGTGCAGGGATGTAGATGCAGTTTGCAAACACGTGTCAAGTGAAAAAGAAAACACTAGACAGACTAAAACATAGACGGGAATGGCAGCCTAGAATAGAATCTTAGATGTGCAGTGATTATAGAAAATTGTCTTACTCCTTTGAAACAGTGAATAAAAAAATCAATAAAGTTAGTTCCAAAAGAAAAGAAACATATTGGGAAAATGATCTTCAGGGCGTTTGCTAAATCTTAAAGCTTAAACGAGCATTAAAGTATAAAACATACATTTATGAGAAGAGTTCCATGTACGGTTTTGATTTTCAATTTAAAAAAGTAGCACCGCTCTTTTCACAAGGGGCGCCCAAACGTATGTGTAACAATGTTCTTAATGATATAAGAAAGAAGATTGTTTTGGTATTTGTTTATTTATTTCACAGATATTCAAAGCTCTGTTGTAGATCATACATAATTCACATAAATCCTGCTATAAACATGCAGCTCCTAACAGTTTATTTTAACTTGTACCTCACTTTTATAACAAGAGCCAAGGCAGTGAATGCACAAAGAAATTCTTCATGTTACTCAGTACCAGCATTCTTCAATCTAGACAAAGAAGCAGAAAGAAAGAGAGTGGTAAACTTAATTCAAGTAATTGAATTAAGAAATGTTTATCCGAAATAGTACCTATTATAATAATAATTTAAATACATAGATGTGATGTGGTGGTTTTTATTAAGGACCCAAGTATGCAGGATAATCATATCCCACGTCGTATAATAATAATGGAGAAATAATATAGAACAACTGAAAAGGGATGAAAAGCGGAGCGTAAGGCTCCTAACATAATAAAACCGAAAGGATAAA
>JAUZSU010125906.1:0-17466 GCA_034780255.1 Parotocinclus maculicauda | reverse complement strand
GTCTCTCCACCCTGGGATTGAACCCGGGACCTTCTTATTGTGAGGCAGCGGTGCTACCCACCGAGCCACCGTGCTGACTATCATTGAAATGATATTAGCAGGCCATTTGGTAGAGCTGAAATGCAGTGTTATTTTCTTGTGAAAAGGTCATTTTATATCAAGGAATTATATTTGTAATTAATTGCAATTCATGCCCATTCTATTTGGCAAATTTCATGGTGAGCAGCAATGGACTGATCACCCTTCACAATCTGATAAAACAAATTGCCACCATAAAAACCAAAATGTGTGGCATTCTCAAAACCTTTGGCCATGGCTGTATACAAGAACCGCTCCCCTTGGGGTCTCTTAATACCAACTGGGCATTGATATTACACTACAACCTACATGAGTATTGTTGCTGAGCATGTCCATCCCTCTATGACAACAGTGTACCCCTCTCCCTTGCACCATTTCTTAAGCATGACATTTACTGAACTCAAATGTCCTCCGCAGTCACCAGACCTCAATTCAGCATTGAGTGCTTTTAGTATGTAGTGAAACGTGAGATTTGCATCATGGTGCAGCCGACAAATAAACATCAACTGCATACTGCTATCATGTAAATATAGCTACATAAGGCATTCATAAACCTGGTATTTAATAATGCCCAACATCTTACATTGAATATGAATAGATAATGTATTTGCTGTGGGTATATTTTAAACTAGGGGCAGCAGGGTGGCTCGGTGGGTAAAACCGTTTGCCTCACAACAAGAAGGTCCTGGGTTCAATCCCAGGGTGATGTGGCTTGGGACCTTTCTGTGTGGAGTCTGCATGTCCTCCCCGTGTCTGCGTGGGTTTACTCCAGGTACTCCGGTTTCCTTCCACAGTCCAAAGACATGCATGCTAGGTTAATTGGCGTCTCCAAATTGTCATTGACTTGTGTATGCAAAACATCCCAGCCGTGTAACTGGAAACAGCTGCACGCCAGTCCCAAGCCTGGATAAATGGGGAGGGGTGGAGAAAGCAATGGCAAACTACTCCACTATCCTGCCAAAATACTTCATAGATCACACCGATGAAGGACAGAAATGTGTGAGATCGATGATCCATCAAGTGACCAAGAGTCGACTGCAAATGTACGGTTAATCCCATCCCATTGCCTCCTCAATGCTGAAATTAACTCTCAGTTGGCCCTGGATAAATGTGCCTGCTAGCTGACTACTGTAACTGTAGTGTAACTGTGACTAAATCATCAGTTGAAGTCTATCAACTATTAGTCAAGAAGATTATGGTTCTAATCGCAGTAACTGTTTGGGCTCTTGAACAAGGCATTTAATGCTCGGTTGCTTTGACTCTACCTTGTAATACTGTAATTTGTGAGTCTCTAAGGCATTGAAGGAGTGTCCCCTTTAAAAGCCACCGTGTTACAATCTTGATAGTCAGCGCCTGCCCTCTAGTGGTTGAAATGTTTAGTTAGTTTATGTTGCCCTTTTCTTCAGTGTTTCGCACTATAAAATGGAGTGTGCGAGCTGAAGCTGTACAGGATCTACTTTACAAACTTTGGAAATAGATTTAAACACGACAGCATATGTTAACTATTCACCTGATGTATATGGTAAGTAATGACCATGCGATTTGTAATGAACCCAACAGCACTGCTATAAACAGCCCTGCCATTCATTAAATAATCCGGATTACGGTTACAAATGATTGTAGGTGGAACTGGTTTGTTTTGTTTAATCCACCAGAACTACTCTGAGAATGCAAGGCATCTAGAATAACTCTGCATTGCTGTAGTTGTGTAACTAAACTCGTCGCGATACCAAAGCCAGGTTTACGTACAAGAAAAGTTGACGCTACAGTTTAGTGGCCACGTTGGTGTAAATTTTGCATTTCAAGGCTGATTTTGTACTGCATGTGTACCAGCGCGTGGATTTTCCCGTCTGTGCTCGTGTGTGTTTGTTGTCTCCTTGTCTATCGTGTATCAAGTTACTTGCATGTGCAGCTGTAAGCGGAGACGTCGCGTAGAAAAGTCGTGTAAATAACCTTGGCGTCGAGACGACTAAATATTTAAATAAGATGAATTCTCGAATTGTGGCACATGATGTTAAAACCGCAATTCAGCGAGCAAAACATAAAATCTCCAGTCTGGAAAATGAGCTTAATATGAAAAGGTGAGTAGTCTGACTGGCTGGTGGTCACACTTTCCCCATTTCCCTTATAAAATATCAAACTGTTTGAGTTATTAGTCATCTTATTATAATGTTTATGCGTGCTGTTTAAAATGATACGCTGTGAATGAGTGGAAAAAAACTGTCCTGTCTCTTGTAGGCCTGCTTTAAAAAGGCTGATTAGTTTAGTTTACACCTGCCATGCAGGTACACTTACTGATTGAGGCTCATCTGGTACTATTCACAAATGATCAATTACACTCTAAGTGCAAATAAAGCATTACTAACCAGATACAGTAATGTACACTGCTCATAAATGGACTGGAATAGGCATTTGTAATAAAAACGTGAGTGTAAGTTGACAAAAAAAGGATAAAGAAACTGCCCTAGGTAACGTTTACCTTTGTGGGAGGAAGAGAGACATTGATGTGAACTGAAGACTTGGTGATTTCTGTGGCCATTTGAAGTGGAATGAGTGGACTCTGATTGGTATCAAGGAGGTTGTTTTCTTGGTGAAAGAAAGACAGATGCTCATGTATGGCATGTTCAAGGGTTTTGGACAGGCATTAAAGGAGGAAAATCAATTCAGTGATGGTAGTCTAGTGATGAAACATAAAGGCGGACAAGCAAGTAAAACATTGTAGTAATTCAGTCTGGAAATTAAGAGCCTGTACTGGTCAGACAAGGACATGCTTAATTGATGATGTGATCAAGAATTCTGCAATATCAGGTGTTTGGTGATATCTCACAACGATTCTTTGGTGTGTGGGCTGAACTGAAGACATGGTGATTTCTGTGGCTGTATGAAATGCAATGAGTTCCCTTGTAAGCACTCTGGTTGTATTAAGGAGGTTGTTTTCTTGGTGAAAGAAAGGCAGATGTTCATGTGTAGCATGTTCAAGAGTTTTGGACATGAATCGAAGGAGGGAAAATCAATTTTGTGTCAATCAATTCGGTGATGGTTGTGTGGGAGTGCCACTGAGGAACATTGAAACCATTGTTTGTGACCTCACCATTTCAGAGGACTTTGGTTTGGGACATAATGCATAATAGTGCTGGATGTAGCCATTAACTTTGGATATGCATGGTCAGCAACACTACTTAGTCTGTGGCATTCTAGCTATAAATAAGTGGTATAAATGGGCCAAAAAACCTGTACCATTTACACCTGGCTGGATCGTTAATATCTACAGGTGGTCCTGAACAACGATGGGGATACATTTCCAAAATCCATTGTAAGTTTAAGTTATGACTGTCACAGTCATGAAACCGCTGATGTTAAGTTGTCATACAGGTAGCTGAGCTTAAGGATTGAACGATCTGTTCACTGAACGCAACTAATGAAGTACAAGCCTAAGATGACTGCATAGCCATCTTCCTTACTAGGCATGTTTCATTAGCAGATAACACTGATTGCTGTTAAATTGAGGTTTTGCATAAACGAGCACCCAAAACTCCTAAACTCCAAAATGTCTACAACTGTACAAAACTAACAATGCAATGCATGACAAAAGTGAGAATACCTGCAAAAAATTGTGTTCGCATTGGGGTATTGGGAGTGTGTAGTTCTGCTGCCTTCTTGGGTGAAATACGTGAGACACACACACGCACGCACAAATGTTGTTAAATTATAAACTTTATTGAAAACACAACTTTAAAAAGGCACATCCGAATTATTTCTCAACTAAGCAAAAATGGAGATAGCTTTTGTATATGGAAAAGTATTTGTATAATAATACTAATCTAATACTGTAGTATAATAGTAATTAGTCTAATACCAGTAATAATAATATAGGCTAATAATAACAAAGCATAACCTCATAATTATAGTAATAACCTAGTAAGAATTATAGGCCCATAATAATAATAATAATAATAATAATAATAATAATAATGCCTTCATCCTTACATTAGAAGTCTGGTGCTACTGCCAGTTATAACAAAAGCCTTGTAAGGATACTAGGCCTACCTACCACTACTGATGGTAATAGTAATAATAATACCATAAATAAATCATCCCATGTTTGCATATCGCTGCATTGTGTCATGATGCATTGTTACACCCCTACCTCTTAATGATTCTCTGAATGGTAATTATGGGACAGATAGAAGTCCTGCCAGTAGAGGAATCTTAAAGAAATAACTGATTTTATTTAGAATGAATTAAAACCACCATGAATGTCAGGTGGGGCCCAGTGATTACACTGACAGACATGCAGCTCATTACAGAGCTCTGTAAGCTAGCATTTACTTGTAATCATTTATAAGATGCCCTTTATCCAGAGTGACTTACAACTGATACAGTAAAAGCAATTGTGGGTTGAGGGACTTGCTCAATGGTCCAACAGAGCCAACAGTGGCAGCTTGGCAGAGATGGGAGTCAGACCTTGGAATTTCTGGCCCATAGTATAGTATCTGAACCACGAGGCTGCCACAGTCACCACAGTCTTTACTCCCACGTAGGACAACAGAAAATAGTTCAGTGTCATTAGAGACTAAGCTCAGATATTGATGACGGCATAGCTATCTTATCATTTCAAAAAATACAAGGAAATACCTTATGACACTCCTATCTAAAAATATATGCCCTATTCATGCACATTCAGATACCAGGTATGATGCAATAGTGGGTAGATTCTTGTCTTGTAGGAAGCACACCATTTATTTCATGCTACAATATGGACTGCTATCATGTGATCAGAAAGAAGGATAAGTGGATAAAAATTGGATAACAAATTTGCTGGGAATCTGAAAATAGAAATCAAATGTGGTTCTAATGACTTATTTTTTATTTATTCAGGGAAAGCTGCTCTGAGAGTGAGGAAGAACTACAGCTGACTCCATGGAAGCACAAACAAGAGCTGAAGGACTCGCTTGTTGATATGTACAAAGGTATTTTTAAATCGTATGAGAAAGCTGGGTAAAGAATATGGTGATAATAGCTTAAAGTTACTGCTGCTTGCCCTGGGTAATGGTTATTACAAAACCTAGGCAATAATATACAATGTTTTGTTATTATACACTTCAGTTGGTGTGGTGGTTCATGTACGTGTGTAGGCCTGTCACAATGTTGAAACTATAACGAACTATGAATTATCACATAAGAAATGCTAATAAAAATTATTTAAGTATGTTCATTGAAAGCAACTAAAGAAGTACATGCTCAAAGTGACTAAACAGCCATCTTGTTTACTAGCCACGGTTAATTAGCAGTTAATACTGATTAAAATGATACACTGCTTGTGTGCACCCAAAATCTCACATAAATGCCTACAAATAAACAAACATAAATTAAAAGCATGGCAAAAGTAAAAATATTAAAAAGAAATATCTGCTAGCATACATGCCAAAAATGAACGACCCGACTAACGAATACACCAACAATACTCTGTGCCGCCCATGTTACAGCACCAAGTCAGAGGTGCAGATCTTTTTAAACTTTCAACGAATGCATTTACAGCTTAGTCGCGCCGTATCGGTCACTCGAACGTAACACACAGACATTTTTTAACAGACGGCAAACCACCAACTTGCCAACTGTGCAACGGTCCCCTAGCATTAAAGCACATCTTCGCCGCCTGTCCTGCTTACAACCGCATTATACAATCATACTATCAAGAAAGGAGCACAAGACTTATTTGTGAAGACCTCGCCAGAGAAAATACTTAACTTCCTACTGCATCTAAATCTAAAACACCTAATTTATGTATATTTAGTGATGTAATTCTTTATCACTCTAAAACTAATGACCGATCTCCCTCCGTCGGGACATAATGCAACCAAGGGTATGGCACGAATAGCCAAATACGTGCTGAAGTGGCAATAAAAAAAACAAAAACCTCAAGTTGCCGTGGAGTTTGCATGTCCATGTCGTGTCAGTGTGGGTTTTGAGGCGCCAGGTGCTCTGCTTGCCTCCTGCATTCTAAAGCCTAGGTTAGGTTGATTGATCACTTTAAATCGGCCCATGACTAATGTTTGGAATATAGCCAATGCTGTTGATGCAACGCTAAATAAAAATAATAAATAAACTCTGGGATACAATATTAGAAAGAAACCTGTGTAAAATCAGCGTGAACGTGCAAGCTTGAACGTGGCCACAAGAGGGCAGCCTTACCATTTCAAACGGTATGTAAACGTTTCCCCACCAACTGCATTTTTAGCCGGGTGTAGTATTACAAATCCAGCATATAAAGTCAGAACGTTTTTGATCAACGTAATTATATTATTAATATCCATAGTGCAATGATCACAAATTCAGCTGCCTCACCTTTTCTGTCTTTGCAATATCTAACAGTTAATCTGTCTCTCAGTTGATTCAACTTTAAGTCAGAAAGTTGGTTTTAATTTTTTCTCTTTTTATTTTCTTATTCCCTTTAATCAGACAAAGGAGTGAGACCTGCTTAAGCCACACATTTGGGCACCGTCTTGCCCTCAGTATATAGTTTGATTTTTATCAGGAGTCTGAATGTAAGCTGCTGTGACGATTTTTCAGGTTTGTGACATTTTAGGATGACGTGAGCGTTGAACATTCCTTTGCAGTTAGTTTCTTAAATTTGTCCTGTGTTTATGGTGACTGAGTAAATCAGATTGCACCATCATGTCTGTTAAAGATCATTTTGAAATCCCATTCATGGTATGTAGCCCAACCATAGACTTTATAACAGTAGTAGCAGAAATATATTTATCAGAAGTGCCCTAAAATGTGTAAACATCCAGAAAGTGTTACACACATTTCAGTATCCTAATTTTTGTGAGTAGTATATTTGTGATTTAACATTATAGAACAAATTTCCTTTCCAAGTGCTTGTCTTGAGTCGTATGAGAGTTGCACGTTTGTATAAACATGTCCCTTTAACCTGGTGTCTTGCTATTGTTTATATTTACCTGCCCTTTTCTGGAACTTTCCTGCATTTGATTTATTTGGGAAAACTTGATTGACGTTTTACCTCAATAGGTCCATCTGCCCTGAACAAGTGGCTTAATTTATTCCTCTAGTATTTTCTCAATTTGACATGTCCAATTCTCTGTCATTTCTTGTGGCAGGCAGAAAGCCATGGACCAGAGAGTGCCTCTGCACAAATTGTGGCCCCTTTCTTTCACCAACTTATCTGCACAGAAAAGCAGACTAAACTCTTCATGTACATTTACCATCTTAGGCAGTGCCTCAAATAGCCGATGAGTCTGCTGTTACAGTGGCAGGGTGTTGATCTTCCAATCTGATCTCACTCCGATAAGGCCACTATCGTCTGTGTAGTGCCTGGCCAGCTCAGAGGCACCCCTGAACCTCGAACATGGGCATGAGTGAACGTATTTGACCAACTTGATCTTTTTATACTAAAACAGATGTTTGTGTTGACTGATATTATTAAGAAGATAAATGTTCTAATTAATATGAAAAGCTTTATATCATTAACTATTCATCTGGTGTTTCATTAAAAAAAAATATTTAATTTGCCACTATTACTAAAGTCACCTTTAATATGTAAATGGGTAATGCATAAATATAATATAACAATATAATGAAATATTTAATGCTTAACGCTCTAAGCTATCGTTTTAATCTAGTTCATTCCAGTCCAAATCTAAAAAAAAAAAAATACAAGAAGGTATTGCAGTTTTAACTTTTAATGTTCAGTTTGAGGTTTCAGCTGAGGTTTTCCAAAAAAAGCAAACAAATCAGTAGAGCTATATAAATAGATTTTGAAGTAAAAACTTGTTAGTAGAAATATTGCTCTTACATAGTAACACTGTGTAATTTATAGCACCAACGCTCTGGTATTGGGTACTCATTGACAGACGTGAGCATGTATTGTTGAAGGCCGTAGCTTGGAGTGTGGCCTTCTCTGCCAGATCCTCTGCCTGTGTTTTTGTTTGCTTTTGAAGTAATGCTTCGCTTGCTGTTTCAGTGGTAAGCTGTGACATCCTGGTGCAGCATGACCTAAAGCACTGCATCCTAGAGATGGGTGGAGGCCAGTACCTGAAACAGGATCTTATTAGCACATATCCTGATACCTGGGGCCTCACACGAGCGTGTGTGTGTGTGTGTGTGTGTGTGTGTGTGTGTGAAAGAGAATGTGAATTAATTCTTTAACTTCCAGCTCCAAACCATAACAGTTTTGCTCTCTTCACCAGATGGCTTTTCGGTTTATACATATGTATTTAGTTCAGGACTGAAAGTGTATTCTGTTAGTATTTGTTGTTTATCATATTAGTATGGTCCAGCTTGAAAGGTATCATTTGTGTTAATTGTAATAAACTGGCTATACTTTATTCACATGACTGATTACTTAGTTTGCATTTAATTAATATATACTTGTTAGCCATTTCAGCTGAGACTCTGTCAGGCTCTGATATACCTCCAGAAATATACATTTCTGACAGGTTTGGCTGCTTATAATAAATCACTGGGAATATGGCAGTTCTGAAATCTATACTGCTAAAAAAAAATAAAAAATAAAGGGATCACTTAAACAACACAATGTAACTTCGTGTTCACTTTATTTTTTTTGAGCAGTGTGGTTAATACCTTCTTGTGGTAAATAATTGTCAAGGTAGATTATTGGTGATTATCTGCGAGCTCAAGGGATGGCAGGAGGACATGGAGATGTTCTCAAAGAATAGTAGCTGCGTGTGAAAACATATTGGCAAACTGTTAGATGCAAATAATACATGAGACAACCACAAGTTCTGCATAAAAAAGTGTAGCTCTGAGAGCCTCGTTCTTAGCAGGTGGATCGACCTTTCAGTTAACCCTTAGTTCTCTTCCTTCTGTGTCAGCCTCCCAGGCAGGAAATGTGCCATTAATTCTCATCAACGTCCCTGGCTTTGTGGTGGTATATCGATGCCGTGGTGTGGTAGTCTGGCTTGTTTCTCTCTGCCCACCCGACGCACACATCATGCTCTGCCTCAGAGGGCAGGAGGCTTGTTGTCAGCCAGTTTGGCGGCTTCCATGTGGGTCCCATTGAAGTTCAAAATCCCTGAAATGGAGTGCCGTGTGGCCTAACAGGCTTGTTCTCTGCCTAAGTGGGTGGTCCAGCACACAGATAGAGGGATTCCATAGGCTCTGTCCCCTTTTGTCTATGTATGTTGGTTTAAGGAATAAAGCCAGGGTGGGCACTGCTTAACATAGACAGGGCTGTTTTACCATGACCTGTCACAGAAAAAACTTCCTCATTCAAGCAGTTAAAAGAACACAATACAGGCTGGTATGTTTATGTTATTGACTTGATGTAATGTTTTTATTTCATGTCATCAAGACAGCAATAAAACAGAATGTCATCTTAAAATTAATTAATATAGATCTCTATGTATACATTGGCATAGTTTTAGAAAGCTCTTCTCTTCGTTTTTAATTTTGCAAAAAAAGGAACAACTTAGTATATGCAACTATGAAATATCAGATTTTGCCCCAGCTTGCAATTCCATTTTTCACTTAGTTGAACCGACGCCCAAGCAGTGCAAACTAGGCTGCCACCCAGTTGTGGGATTCCGGGAGACCTGGTGATGGCCCATGAAGCAGAGAGGAAAACAAACAGGCCCAGCTTTGGCGTGAACCACAGATGCTTCTGAACTGTTTGAACAGGGAGCGATTCAAACAGTCTCTCCTGTGGCCTGTGTTCAAACATCAAGTGGTAATGAGGACTGAGTGCCTGGTCCTGTTGCCCTGGCCTCCCCTTCGTCCTCCAGTGTTTCCCTCTCACAAAGACACTCGTGTGACGGTATATTTGTCGGGTTATTTGGTCTTACCGTTTTTAATTGTGAATTTTATAGTAGAGAAGTGAAATGTTGATCATATTTTTGTTCTCAATGCCATTCTGACAAGTATCTCTTGACCCAATGAATAATAATAAATAATAATAATGATCATAATAATAAGTTCTATTTATATAGCTCCTTTCACAAACTCAAGGTCGCTTTACAACCGTAATCGGAACAAAGTGCTTAACACTTTTTCAACAAAAACGGTGGTGAAGAAGAGGAAAAATGGAGCAGAAACAGATGGGTTTTTAAGCAGATTTGAATTCAGAAATAGAAGATGCAGTATACAAAGAGATGAATTCCAGAGCTCTGCTGATACTGATCAGTTCTTATTGCTGCAACTGCTCTTAGGTGAGGCTGTGAGGATCTGCTCTTATTAGGCATTTACTCTCTGCTAATGATGTGCTTCAGACAAGAAGTCATGATTGTAGAAGAACACTACTGGTGTTTTCATATACAGAATTGAAATGGGTTTTTAAGCTATTTCAGTGTCGCAGACCAAATTCTGAAGTCATTATACAATTATGAGCTGCTCACAAAAATTAGAGTATACTTCAAAATGAAACTTTTTGTAAGCAGTGTACAATAAGATATTTATCTGACAAATAATCTTAGTTTGGGGGTGGGGGCCTGAGTCTACTGCCTCTGTTTTAGAAATTATATAACCAGCATTACAATTTGAACAATGAGTAGAAAACAGCATTTATCCTTATGTTCATATATTTGCTATAATGCCAGAATGCACCTGAGGTAGCATGAACTACACATACAGTATATACACAACCTGATCAATACCCAGCATAACTTCACAGTATTCCAAAGAGCATCTTGTGATGTAAATGATAGCTTGGCTTGCAGTATTGAAGTGTCCATAATGATGCCCAGTGGGGTTTAGGTTCGATATCTGTGGAGAAAAGTCCATGACAGTGAGATTTCCCCAACATGTATGTTATTTATATGGTATGTAATGGAAAACATGCAAAATTTGAGAAAGATTTAAGCATTTTAATTAGTGAAAAAGTGGAAAATTAAAACGATTCAAGTGGCAACCTGTGAAGAATTAGTCAACTCCATGCCCAAGAGAGTTAAGGCAGTGCAGGAAAATAATGGTGGCGACAAACAGTATTGGCACTTGACACAATTTGCCCATTTTGAGATAATCTTGTGCTTACATTTAACCTTGTTACCTACAGTACTGATTAAATGAACCAATAAGTATAAACGATTTTTAAAAATCTTAAATAATAAAACTTGACATTAAATAAACCAAATACCAAACAAACATTACCAGCTTGTTTGATTATTACCACTGGTATCATTTATTCCTTATATAAAGCAGGTCAGAGGATGCGTTCTCCAGTGCAATAAAATATGCAAGATATGTTCTGTTTTTCTTAACACCAGTATAAGAATACATGCATTTGTAATGATAAGTGAGGTATTATATAGCTTAAGCCCTGTGTTTAAAACCACCTTTTCTTTTGCTTCAGCAAATGTTGATAATTGTTCGGTCTTCATTGCTGAAATTTACATGTATTGTTCACTGTCAGTGAATCAGGCAAGCAACTGTGATTCAAGCAGGTTGATCTGATATAAACTCAGCGTTTAAGGCCACAAAGTCTAACAAATGACCAGTGTGAGCTTGTTCTATCAGTTTTATTCACATAATTAATACATTTACGTTTACAGAATTTAGCAGACACCCTTATCCCGAGCGACTTACAATTTATACAGTCTTACAATTCAAGCAACAGTGGGTTAAGGGCCTTGCTTAAGGACCCAACTGTGACAGCTTAGCAGAGATGAGATTTGAACCCTGGACCTTCAGGTCCAAAGTCCAGTACTTTAACCGCTAGGCTACTGCATTAATAAAAAAAAAAAAACACTTTAGACATAGCAAACACAATTGCATTTCTGTGCTGTATTTCTGTGACTTTCTTACTCTTTAGAGAACAAAATCTGCCTTTATCGAAAATCATTTGCAGGAGTCCAAACAGATATGCAATTGTGAATGTACTTCTTTCTAAATATTTGCACTGATGTACATCCTGGTGTGCATACACACCACCTACATGCCTTATCCTCCCACAGTAACAGAGTTACTGGAGAGTCCCTGATATCAGGATGTTAGATTTTTAGTAATCTAATTAGTCCTCAGTTTGAGAAAAGGCTGGAATTTCTCGAGTGTTGACTCTGCATCCTTGGCACTTCAGCTCCCTGCTGTTTAAAGCCAGTTTGTCTGAAGGACAGGTCGAAGCACAAGCATCGCTCATCCTTTAGAAAAAAAAGAGCTCTGTTTGGAATGCACTTGCACGTCACGAAAGTTCAACTTTGCAGTGTGTGTTGGAGAAAGGATTTTCAGAACAAAGGAAGATGTGTTTGCCAAGGATTCTCACACCACTAGCCATGTGTGTGTTTTAGTGTTGGGCTTAAGGCAAGGTGGCATATACAGCAATAAGGCTGAATTTGTTGCTGTTTGACTGTTGCATTTCCACAAATAGCAGGGTTAAGTTTTGTATTTACACTGATGGTATTGATTTGACCTACACAAACTACTGTTTTGTGGGTTGTATGGTCATTTTTAGTGTAGGACTGTTGTTCTTTGCCTGTGTGACAGATGCCGTCAGTAAAACTGTTGCATGCAATGAATAGAAACGCCAAGAAGGTGAGAGGGTGAAACTCCTGATTGAAAAGTCTCTCATAAGGCAACTGACCTTGAGTTGACTCCTTTTCACAGCTCCACCTCTCCTGCATGGCGTCTTTGAGATGACTAATAGCTTCATGTCTTGTGTCACCACTTTGCACCAGTTTCACAACCTGACTTGCCACAAGAAGGCTTTGTTTCCTACGTTTTATACACTCAGGTTAAAATGCTTTTAACATTCTGCTTTGAACTTTGAATTTTTAAATAGAAAGGAGTGTCTTTTCGGGGTTGGACAGGGGTGAACAACATAATTCATTACTCCTAGAAACAGATAATGACTAAACAGAATGGTCTCAGAGTCATGCGTGAGCTTTCTACATTTCACAAGTGTAGAAACATTGCATGGTAATCACTTAATGGAGAAAACATACATTAGGTACTTCCTTTATTTAACTAATCTGGTTAAACCAGTCATGGTGTATTTGTTATAGTACATAGTCTTAAATTGTTAAGATTTACTGAGACAACCTGTGAATTTTGTTTTAATTTTGTATTTTTCTGTAATTAGTTTTTATATAATCAGTATAATTTTCAGGAAAAACAGATATTTCAGAATTTGTTAGTATTTCTGTTCCTCTTTTGCTCAAAACATGCACTTGCGCTGAAATGGACTCCACAAGTTTGTGCAAATTCTGCTGTCTCATGTTGTCATCTTGTGATGTAAAGAATGCTTGACTTCTTGCTCTGTTCAGTGGGGTTTAGTTCAAAGAGAGACAACAAATGCTAATCGACTCTAAAATTTACTGGCGTTTTGTTGTTGTTTTTAATTCTAATTGGTATAGTAATTATTTTGGCTTTTTCATTAGTGGCCTCTTAACTTTTGGCCCCCACTGTATGTATTTCTTATTCAGCTCTGTGGCAAGTCAGTGACAAACCCTCTCATCAGTTCTGAGGTCTCTACCTCCCTGTTTCTTTTCTAATATTGTTGTAACATATTCCGTAAAATAGGAGGAAAGCCCTTTTCCCTGCTGTTTTCTCCTTTTATTCACTACATTAAGCTCATCTTCAAATAATTTCTCCCTCTCCCTCCCAAATGTTAGCCAATGTAAATCTCAGCTTAGCCAGTATTTACAGAGCCAATTTTGAGGTTACCTGCAGTAGGTAAAGTATAGACTCTCTGAAATATTCACTATTGACATTAAAATAGATGGAAAGGTATTTGTTAAATTATTAGCAGTAGTAACCTATTCTTTAAAGCTTTAACAATTACATTTTGAATAGTTTGCATATAAGGATCTGTTGTTTAAAAAAAATTAATAATATCCATTCTAAAATCTGTTTGATTTGCATTGGTCAGCACATTAGCTTTAAGCCAGTGCTCTAGTCTGCAATTGCATAAGTCACAGAGAAAACTGCTTTTATATATTAGATTAAACCATATAAATAGTATTTTATTGTTTTGGAATATATACATATTTAAAATGCTTTAGAATTGTCATTTCATCTTAAGTCTAGCTAAAATCCTGAAACTTGGTGGAAATTGTAGGGCAGGAAGCAAATTGGTTTCCATTTGATTTTACTCATGTTTCAGAGCTAAATCGAGTTACGTTAAAACCAAAAAAACAACAACAAAAAAAATTTTGTATTGAATCAGTAAGCACAGTTTGTTGTAAGTTGGAGTCTATGCACAAAGATTACCTTGATTAGATAGCAAATGTTTACCCTCAGCTGTTGTTGGATGTCTAATACCTGTAAATGACTGTTTATACTTGCTTATGCTATTGTCACGGGCTGTCTGTTAAGAAGAGTTATTGATGTAAAGCACTCCTAATTTTTTAGGTATGAAATAGTTATAAAAAGAGAGTCAATTTAATACAGTAATTAACATGTTCTGATGCTTCATTGGAATTGGTTTCACTCGATTCAGCGTCAGGTTTTATGGCAAGTGCAGGTGTATGTGTAGTAAGTTTTTGCCCAATCCGTACAGCCCGTAGCTCTTCTACTTCCAAATTAGCTGGAACCCGGGAAAGGCGGCACTCATCCTGGAGGATTTGGCAGGTCATTGCGCCTCCCCTCTTAATGCCTGAGGATCAGTGAATCTCGGCTTGTTAGACGCCACAGAGGTCGGATCCATCAGGGGGATCTGAGACAGCACTGCTTCCTCATTTTCCCCAATCTCAATTAAATTATCACCATGACTGCTCTGAGAATGAGTTTAGGCCTATAAGACCATTTCTGAAAGGCATAGAGCCCAATCTGCCTATTAGATACTTCAATCATCCATGAAACAAAGGGCTAGACACTCAATCACATGGTCTGCAGAAAGTTATAGACCATCATTATGGATCATTGAAGTCCAGTCTTACTTGCATTAAGACCCATTCAATTTTAAATAACTGCACAGGTGATTTGTTTAGGACATTTTGGTAATTGTATGTAATCAAAAGGTGTTGAATTGTGTAGGATTAGAAGTCTGGATATTATAATATTACCTGCAGTGTAATATTTGTTTCAAAATGACACAAAACTGCATTATAGTAAATGTATTTGCATTTGGGTCCATTTGTTATTTAGCACTCTTGATCTAGCGCTCCGTCTAACATTTAAGTGGTTATATGAAAATTAGCGAGTGATCCACTTGATTAATGTTTATTGTTATAATGACCTTGTTCCTTGAGATTTTTTTTCTTCATTTTCTGGCAGGTCTGTTAAATAGGAAGTTTTTTGCTTTATGCAAATGCCATTTTCTTTCATCTAAATAAACTAGGGTGAAATAATATCAATATTTATAATATGTGTCTAATATATACTGCTCACAAAAACTGGGGGATATTTCAAAATAAAATATCCTCTAATAAAATATCCCCCTAATTTTTGTAAGCAGTGTATAAATATCAGAGACTATAATATCTTTATCCAAGACAAGGCCTGTCCATGCAGTATGTTATACGTACATTGTTCTAGCATGTCTAAAGCTCTTTTGTATCCTTACTGAGTCAATACATGTCTGCATTAAGGAAAGCTCATGCACAGTGTACAATTAAACCTGCTGTAAGTTTCTCTCCAGATTAATGTCCGTATCAAAATTCATAAAGAATTGGTCAGATGAGAAGCCTGAGCTTGTGGATTCTCAGGGATTTTGTGTGAAGCCCATTTAATCAGGATAACATGGTTATTAATATTCATAAAGTCAGCTGGAATACAAATGACAGACTGACGAATCTCGAAACTTTTTTTGCTCTAAAAATGTATTAAGCAGAGCTTAAAAAATTAATGAAATTTAGTTTATATTAGGCAAAAATGCTAAACCCTGTATTGGTTGATTGTAATTGGGCTTAGATGTTTCTTTTTGAAGAATTCCATCTCGACTGACATCAAAGGCAATTTCAATGAATGCAGTGCATGAATGGTCATTTAAAAGGATTTAAAGACATTACACTGCAATAATTGTACATGAATAATAAGTAGCTCACAAAGGCAATTAGCTTAAAGTCTACAAGACAGGAAAATGAGAATCACAGGGAGACAGTAGAGGACAAACCAAAATGTGAAAAGTTGAAACACTTTTAGCATCTTTTTTTGAATAATATATCAAATTGGTGTCCTATGTATCCCTCATTTTTGCACCGTGCATAAACCAAGATATTTTAATTATTTATATTAATAATGCCAGCTTCTTGGACCATTGATTCATTTATACTAGTAGGTGAAATTTAGGCAAGATACAAAAAGTTGCTTTCTGTATTAATTCTCTTGATCATTGCTAGTTTTGAAGGCAATGAGACCCCACTGAGCAGTAGCTCATTGGAAAGCCTTATTATGAAAGTGCAATTCAGGAGTGCTCTCTGGGTGCGGATGCTAATAGCTCATTAATCAATCATAAGCAAGCTACAGATTATGTAGAAATGTAGATGTGATGCTAATTCACCATCTGGAAAGCCGTCACAATAGTCTTCAGAAAACAGGCATGTTTCACGCTTTATTCAGATCAAATTTTCATTAAAGTAGAGGGAACGTCTTTCTAGTTTTCAGTCTTGGTTTATTGCTGAATATCAATTTCATTAAGTTCCTCCTAGGTAATTCTCTGAGGAAACGGCGTCAATCAGCGAATCAATCCAAATTTATTTGGTAAAGTGCCCTTTATTGAGCTCTTTGCAGCAAGCCTTGATGGAAATTACGGGACTATCAAAAGGTCGGGTTTGTGTACTTGGGTGTTGTTTTTCCTTTCTCTTTTCAAAAGCTACTTTCTCATGTTTGTGGTAAAGGATTACAAGACTGTTCAGACATACCTACTAGCTCTTTTCCTCCTCGCTGTCTGAAACTCCTGTGCGCAGGGCCAGCTCCTGCCCAGAGTCTATCACTGAGATTAATGGAGCCCTGTGGTGTCTTGCACAAAAAGCCAGTTGTCTGTTCACGCCTGACTGTGCCTGAGCTGAATAGTGGGTGAGCTGTGTGTGCTGGCTTACAGCGCAGGGATAACGTTCTACTGGCATCTGCCCTGGGGGTCAGTACCCCCCACCCGCCCACTGCACCCCAACCAGCACCCAACCTCCCAACTCCCGCTTATTTCTCTGTCTAACTCTTCCTGTCCTTTTGCTGTGAAGTTCTGTCTTTGCTCTAGCTTCTGTTCCAATCTCTTTTTATTTATTTTTTTATTTTTTTAAATATTATTATTATTTTTTAAATACCAAAAGATTACTGGCTGGTAAATGTGTAATGAAGATTTTGCATGAAATGATGGATGTGAATGATGCAGCACGTCTTTGAACCAGCAGCGTGCGACGATTCAGCAAGACAAGATGTTGATTCCGATTAAATTTGTGGTCTATATTTTACATTTACATTTCCAGCATTTAGCAGACGCCCTTATCCAGAGCGACGTACAACTTATACAGTCTTACAATTCAA
>JAUZSU010125895.1:0-17469 GCA_034780255.1 Parotocinclus maculicauda | reverse complement strand
CACCTCCACATCATTGCATTCAGTTTTTATTCACAATTTGTTTAGTGTCCCAACTTTTTTGGAATCCGGTTTGTATATGCATGCATTATCTTTGAACCCCACTGCCGATGCAAGAAAGCCTACCTGCTGCCTGGGCTTCTCCCCCAAGCGAAATGGACCCAACGATGGCCGGGTAGAGGATGAGATGAGGAGAGTCCTGAGCCACACGGCACAGCAGGCTGCAAATGCTCTGCCGGATGTAGGCCTCAGGGTGGTTCAGTCTGGAGAACAGCTGAGGGATGATGCCTTCAGAAACAACAGCACAGTGAGCATAGAGCCAAGCTTGTCAGAAAACATTTCAGTGTGGGTGCACTGCAGTGGGAGCCGAGCCCTTTCACCTCTCCAAGGTGCGGTCGGAGTGGAGGCCAGGCCGAGCTCGAGCCCCTCCCTCAGCTCTCCGGCGTGCTTCACCAGCAGGCGCAGGAGACGCAGCGTGGCCATAACAATCATATCGTCGCTGCTCTGCTTGTTGCTCCCGACGTTCAGGAGTAGTTTGGGATCGTCCTCATCGATTGGGACCTGCAGTGAAGAAAAATCTTAACAGCTCGCCCCGAATCACATCTCTTGGTTCTCGTCGTTCTCATACCAGCGTCACCAGAGTCACGATTCAGATTCAAAAGCTGTCGCTCAGAGCCACTGTTTTTATACAGTACTGTATTCTTAGTGCAAATAAATTTCCACGTGTCATAAAAAGGTTAGTAATGAGAGCCAACCGAAAGGAAAACAGGAACCGAATCCTACAGAACACTAAGTCATCACAGAGTAAGTGTTTTGCTTTTCCCCTTTACTTTCAAACCATGCACTTTGGCACTTTATTATAAAATAAGCTTAATTATTAATAATCTTGCATAACTGTAATGCAAGTGTTATAAAGATGTAAATCAGGGACTTCTGTATAATATAACTTTATTATTGCATAGAATAACCTATACAGGAAGGATAAGGGGGTGGGGGGGCGGTTGGAACCTGTTAATTGAGTTTACATAATTCCTTATGGGAAACGTTTTTCGGGTACTTGTGGAACAAATGAGCAATGACAACCAAGGTAGCACTGTACATCATTTGTGACTGTAGAGAAAATAAGTACAGTCGCTTAAAATAATTAAGAAAGCCAACAATAAGGGAGATATTTAAACCTGTCCAGCGTTGAGCTTGAGGAAGGTGAAGTAGGCTCTGCAGGAAACGCGGTAGAGGCTGAAGATGCGGTCCACCACGCGTCTCCACACCCGGATTAGCCCAGTCATCACCCCGTCCTCTACTTCAGCCAGCCATGTGCACGAGCTCAGCAGCTGCCGCCAGATCACATCCACCATGTCATCTTCCTCATCCTCTTCATTCTGCAAAGCCATGTCGTCGTCCTGGAGACGGGTGAACGGTCGTTAAGGGAAGGCAGCCAACACGAGCGGTTTATCCTCGTTCCAAACATCTCACCTGAATCCCAGCAGGTCGACACATAGCTTGGCCCAGGATGCTGAAAATGGACTCCTTATCCTCCTCGCTGGTGCTGGATGGCAGGAATTCCTCTATCTCCTTCTTCTCCCCCAGTAGCAGTGGAACCCCTTCTCCTTGACTACAGGGAACAAAACCTGGGTCATGACCGTACAGGTTGGCATAACAGATTTAAGAAGAAAATTCTGCTTGCACGTACCTCGCATTATCTACGACCTTTCGACCCCACCTGTACGCCCAACTTGCCAGAGCAGCCCAGGCCTTGGCCACTTCAGGGGCCTGGGTAGCAGAAAGCTGGTAGAGCTGACCCAGAACGAAATCGGCTTCCCCAACACCCACACTCACTAGAAAAGAGAGGAAAACGGTCAAATTATCTTCTACACATACAGAGAGAGTACCAGCAAACCCTAATTAAACCTGCGACGGACTCATGCCCTGTCCAGGACACAATTACATTCGGTCTTGTTTTAGCAATTATATTTAAAATAAAATATTTCCTTCATGCACAAGGGGGTGCTTCAGGTTTCAAAGATAAAATTTATTCATTATTTAATACCAATTAATACCGCTATCATTAGTGGCCATTAGTACCTGTTGTTTCCGTGGCGATGCGCGGCATGCCCTGCTCCTCTGCAGGCAGCTCCAGCAGTGCGGCGATATTTTTGCTGAGAGTGGTGGGCGGGGTGCTGCTGTTCCTCTTCACTGCCTGCTTAAGCTGCGGCGTCAGATCCTTCCAGTCAGCCAGGAGCCACTTGCAGAGCGTGAGTACAGAACGGCAGGCAGCCCGGTCGCTCTTCCCTGAGCGACAGTAGGACAAGGCGCACGAGCTCAGCATCTCCATGGCTGCAGCAGACTGACCTGAGAACAACAAGGGGCCGGTTCAAAATAATAAAATAAACTATGGGATTATAATTAGGCGTGCACACTTACCTGCGGTGAAGAGCACTTTAGCCCTTTCAATTTTCAGCTCTGGACCCCATTTCTCAGCAGTCGTTCCCTCTAGGGACATCAGCTTAAAACTCTGCGTCAGGTCCGAGATCTCCGAGTCTTCTGTTGGATTGCTGCACTGAGCTAAAAGCCGCGTGGCCAGAGCAATGTTCCCCTGCTTACGAGCAAACTTCACCGCCGTCAAACACAGCTCGATCAGATGAGAGTCAACAGGACCAGAGGAGCCTAAAACAATCATTTACCATAAACATTAAGATAATATGCTCAAACTACACTCTGTCGTACCAAACATTATGCAGGATAAAATGTGACAGTCCAGTTAAAACTATTTATTTTATACATCTAGAAATAAAAGGAACAAACAAATTGTGGGAATAAAAAAAATTAAAATAAACATGTCTGGCATAGAAATACCTAAATAACTTTAAATGTAAACGTTAAATGTAAAGGACGAAACGTGACAAATCATTACAATGAATAAAGCTAAAAATTTATGAATACCCAAAACATGGAATAAAAAAAAATATTAAAAGAAATAATGAGTAAACAATCTCCATGACATGAAATAAATGACAAATAAATAAACAGATTTTAAGTAAATGAACAAACATTACAAATAAATAATAATATATAAAACATGTATAACATTAAATAGAATAAAAAAACATAAGAAAATTACTAAATAAATAAATATGATAGATGAAAAGATACAGGTAAAAACAAACAGGACAAAAATAAATGAACACAAATGACAAGTCAAATAAATAAATGTCCTGATATTAATTACTAAATAAATGTTGTTACACATTTTATTCAAATTATTATTTCTTGAGATCAGACTGCCATTTAATTAATTGTCCAATAGACTTGTTACGTTTCGTCCTTCATAAAAACCATGGTGACTCAACCGCTCCACAGGCCAACACAGACCCTCCTCACTTACCTCGGAGCTTTAGGAAGAGCTGCCTCTGAAACACGCTGTAACGCAGAGCGTGGAGCCACGGCTGAACGTCCTGCTGCTTACAGGAGCTCAGAGCTTCACTATAAAGTGGAATCAGACACTCCTAAAGAGAAAAGGCAAGGCAGGAGGAAAATGTAAGGCATACAAACAGGTCAAGATAATTGATAAGCACACGTAAATAATGGATTTCTTCAACTCTTAATGTGTTAATGCAGATGTTGCAGCATCTTCTTCACAAAAGACACGAGTGTAGAGTAGTGCAGGAAGCTCTAGTTTGTTTTTAATGATCATTAAGAGAACAGAATGTTCTTAGATAAACAATACAATGTCCATCCAGTCACAGTGAGCTTTATTACAATCAATCTCCAGCCTTTTAGCTCTATAACACCGGTCCTGATTAAAAATGTACACAGCATCACAGGCAGTCTGTTTCAGAATGTACGTGTGCCATTTTTTTTAAACTTTGTACATTTACTTAGAATTTTTTTGTAGGGAAACTTAAGTCCTTGTAATTTATCAACATAGCTAAGCTTTCGGAAAATAGTTTTATGAGCGCCAGAATCCAGAGTCAGCTTTTACACTCTTGGATCTTAATGTCACATTCAGAGGTCAGAATAGTGTGCTTCCGAAAAGTGCACCTATGGTGTTCAAACGGAGTCTAACTTTTCTTGTTAAAACCCTCTTGATATTTTTGTTAAAGTTGTATAAGGTGACGATGGTTATGTCAGACCTCTGAAGGGTGCTGGCTGCACAGCGAGGTCTCCAGGGAGCTGGCACATTGCAGCTGCAGGGTGTTCAAGGTGGGCAGTGTGGCAGACAAGGTGAGCGTGGACAGACGTAGCGGCCCCAGAGCGATACGTCCCGTCTGCTTCAGGTATTTCACCAGTGTGCTGTGGAGGATCATAAAAAGATCAAAAAGGAGTAAGTGTTATACTGTACATTCACAGCCAGGTCATCCTGAGACAGGGTGGCACAAGACTGTATCTGCTTACTCTGATGAAGGCAGGACTTTCTGGTCCTGCTCGTGGTTGGTGGACATGACAGCTCCCACGGCGCTCCTCAGTAACTGGACCTCGATGGCTTTCTGCAGCTCTAACGGATCAGGGTTAAGCACGGCGGGCAGGAGCCTCTTCAGGTCTGCGGATAAGAACACACCCACGTCACGATACACAGAGCACAGCACAGCCAGCACAGCAGGAGGGTGAAATTAGATTGTTACGTACCAAGCTTGTCCTTGGTGCTGGAACCGAGAAGGCCATAGTCATCCCCGGGCAACAGCTCCAACTGTGCACGGCACTCTGCAAAATCCCCATCCTCAAACCTGCTCAGGGCCCTGAACATAAATAACAACGATGTCTATACATACTGCATAAAAAGTTTTTTTAGTTTAAAAACTAGAAACAATCTTTATGTTCAGCGTTGTCGTTACTTAATCCGTCCACCAGAGGACGCATGGCAACACGACCCTTATACTGCATTACACAACGTCTACTATAGTGAATCTTTTGTCATTAAATACGTATATTAATTATTAGGCTGCATTATATTCTATTTATAGGCTAATATGTACGACACACAGACAAACACAGAATCTTTGAGATCTGAATAATTTCTTGGTTATAATAAGCAGAAACAGTGTCTCGTTAGCACTCACTTGACGTAGTTGAAGTCAGTCTTGAGGTTGACCGAGGTGGAGTTGCTGCTGTTCTTTTTGAGCGCCAGCATGCTGGCCTGCCACTCTTGTACCGAGGCCCAGTCGCTCAGAGCCACGTAACACTCGCACGCCTTATTCGCCAGAAAATTCAGCACCTCGGGGGAACACTCGCTAGATTTCAACAGGACCGTCTTCCTACAGTCTCCTAAAACAAGAGAGGACAAAGGTGTGTGTGTGTTCAGGAAATTTCAAATATAGAGACATTTATTTCTATAGTGCTTTTTACTATGGTGCATTGTCTCAAAGCAGCTTTACAATATTCTATTATCTTAGCAAACCTGGGGCAACAGCAAAAAGTAAAAACTCCCTGAATATAGAAGGAAGAATAATCGCGTGTTTACGCTTTACATGCAAGCCGCCAGGAACGAACGCACCAGTTGTATAACCAAAGTCTAAAATTGTGGACAGGAAAACTCCCCAAAAGTTTTAAGGAACAAACCATGGGAGGACCGAGACTCAAAAAGGGACCTAGATGCAAATTAAAATAGCCACATTTGTATTAATAGTAGAATTAATTAAATGATAGTTAAATAAAAGATATATTCATAATCGCAAGTTTAGTGGATACTTTTAAATTAAATCTCCCATATAGTGTAAATGTAGTGTATAGAGTGTAAATGGAGTAAAACTGTCTATTTATTAAAAATGCGTAATTATACATTCTCAATAATTAATTATCGATATTGACAGAAATAAAGAAATAAAATTATCCAGCCATAAATCGTCCAGCCTGAGCCAATTCCGATACAACGTATACAGCAAGGTTATAATAGTTTTGGATTTTTCATTATAGTTTAGTTTTATTTCGTTTTGACTTTTTTTTTCTCAAATTCAGTTAGTTTTAATTAGTTTTTAGGTTGGGCTGGCTAGTTTTTATTAGTTAGTATTATTTTTTTAATGCTTAGTTTTAGTTTAGTTTTCGTTAGTTTTAGTATTAGTTTTAGTTTTTTCATACTTTCGGTTATTTTTCAGGTGCAGGACCCAAAAAGGTTAGAGTAGGTATTGTGTAATAAAAACTCAACAAAAGATACTATTTAAAACATTTATTAAGTGACTGTTAAATAACTAACTGTCCACAAAATCTGTAACAGTCCACAAGATAGCAGCCTTAAGTATGAAATGTGTGTAATACTGCTGCGGAAAATATTCAATATCAACTAAGGACATGGAAATTATATATATATATATATATATATATATATACATATATATATAATATAATATAATAAATATATAGTATAGTATAATATCATATAATAAATATATAGCAATAACTAACCAGCAGCTTGGTCGACGGTGAAAGCACTGCATTATGGCTGTTTGCTTCCTGGTGCTACCTAGCTGAGATTTCTGAATCACAGGTTTTGTGAGGGAGGTGTATAGTACTGTTCAAAAGTCTTAAGCATTCTATATTTTTTAATTTATATTTGGTTTATTCTTTATTTAGGGTTTAGTGGTCACTATAATGCATCCTATAGTCTTGTGCACAGTGCTAAAGGATTAGAGGAGGATTATCACAAACTATGCAACAATAGATGAGCTGCTGTCTCTGACTTTATATCTACAAGATTTAGCAATAAGGTGAATGTCTCTTTTAAGGTGGACAGCGACTGAACAGCATTTTATAACTCCAGCAGCACTGCTCTGTCTGATCAAATCGGACCAGCTCAGCACACACTAACACTCCACCACCACATCAGTGTCAGCGTAGTGCTGAGAATGATCCACCACCCAAATAGTACCTGATCTGTGTCTATACTGACCATTAAGAGAACAGAGTAAAGGGGACGAGCAAAATATGTAGGGAAACAGATGGACTACAGTCTGTAATGTAGAACTACAAAGTGCAGTGACCACTACACATTGAAAAACTAATAAAAATAATGTAGGCTTAAAAATATAGAAACCTAAGACTTTTGCACAGTACTGTTTATCTCTCCAGACCTATATGTTGTAGTACAGGTTAACAAAATATTTCAGGCTAACAGAGAAAGTAAACATTTTGGAAATAACTGTCTGCATGGAATTGTGACTTTCAATATCTCACAAAAGTGAGTACATCCTTTATATTTTTGTAACTATTTTATCATATCTTTTCATGGAACAGCACTGATGATATGACACTTTGATACAATTATTAGTAGTCAGTCTACAGCTTGTATAACAGTTTCAATTTGCTGTTTCAGCAAAATAACTCAACACACAGTCAGTAATGTCTAAACCACTGGCAACAAGAGTGAGTACAGCAAAATTGGCAGAATTGTGCCCAAAGTATTTGTGTGACCACCATTATTTTCCAGCACTGCCTTAACTCTCTTGGGCATGGAGTTCACTAGAGCATCACAGGTTGCCACTGCAATTCTTTTCCACTCCGCCATGATGACAGCATAGAGCTTGTGGATGTTAAAGACCTTCCACCTTCCATTTGAGAATGCCCCATAGGGTTTAAGTCTGGAGACATGCTTGACCTTTACCCTCGGTTTCTTTAGAAAGGCGGTGGTATTTGCCGGGAAATGCCATGTTGAACTTCCAATGACCAGTATGATAGAGTGTGAGAGCAATAACACCAAATTCAACACACCTGTTCCCCATCCACACCTGAGACCTGTAACACTAATGAGTCACATGATATCGGGGAGGGACAAATGCTAATTGGGCACAATATGGCCAACTCACTTAGGGGTGTACTCACTTGTGTTGCCAGCAGTCCCATGAAAAGATCTAATAAAATAGTTACAAAAATGTGAGGGGTGTACTCACTTTTGTGAGATACTCTAATTGTTAAGTCAACTGTTTATTACAAGAATTCCAAGTTAAGATTTTCTGTTCCTGCCCAGTGTTCCTCTGTGAACAGTGAACTAATAAAATAAAAAATACATATACTATAATATACTGTAATGAAAATCTCAACTTGTGATACAGGAGGATTTCAAGACTAAAGTTGTGGTGGTGTTTATTGTTTTGACATCTATGTGGTACTCTAACAGGAGCTTTCCTAGTCAGGCTAAATTAAATCATGTCATGTTTATGTGTTTCAGTCTCCACGGAAAACCCTGCAGCGGACCTTCTCTGACGAGAGTTTGTGTAGTGGGCGGAGAGATGCCAGCTTTGCCAGTCAACCATTTGATGGAGAGGTGCCAGCCAGTGACCTGCTTTTCACTGGCACTCTTCCAACACGCACCATCCATGGAGCACACCTGTCCAATAAGAAAGGTGTGAGATGCTAAGTCCTGCCTCCCCGGATTTAAATAGATATTGTGTTTAATGAAACAACAACAACATGGTGTTTTTCCGGCTATAGAGTTAAACCTTAGCGGGATTAAATTCTGCTTAGAGAATACAATATGTTACATATACGTTATATTGTGTTTAGGCACAACTAGTTAAATTATGTTTATTTATTTATTCTGAATGAATATTTTATCTGCAGTCACAATGTTGTGCTAACGTCTTTTCATCAGCTGGGGTCACATTTTAGCAGAGTGTACAAGCTGTTGCATGTGTGTACTGTTAATGCTGGATTTTATTTCAGTGTCTTTAATTAGCTTAATGCTCACTGGTGCTGTATGTGTGGATGTTTTCTCAGTGCCGTTATCTGCATCAGAGCTGTCTCTGACAGAGGTGAGGGATAGAGTGTCTCCACTGCGCAGACTTGACCCCGGTCTCATGCCTCTCCCTGACACTGCAAGTGGCCTGG
This sequence comes from Parotocinclus maculicauda, assembly GCA_034780255.1. Taxonomy (NCBI): domain Eukaryota; kingdom Metazoa; phylum Chordata; class Actinopteri; order Siluriformes; family Loricariidae; genus Parotocinclus; species Parotocinclus maculicauda. Next base: position 8,661 of record JAUZSU010125895.1, on the reverse strand, counting down.
AGTGGTCCAGCCTGGTCAATGCTGCAAAGGCTTATGAGGGTGAGACTTAGCTGAGAGATTGCGTTTTTCTCTGTCTGTCTATCTATGAATGTCTGTGTGCGTGCTTGTGTGTGTGTGTGTGTGTGTGTGCGCACGTGCGTGTGTGTGTGTGTGTTGAATGCTGCAGCATGACTTTTTGAGATAGCTTTTGCTGATTTAAACGTTGATTAAGCTGCCGATTTGTGTGTTAACAGTGCAGAGAGCGGTTTCTTTGTTCTCGCTGTCTGAGTCTCAAACTGAAGGAGCTGATCTGAGACCTATGATAAGCCCAGGTCCCTACCACACACCTCAGACTCCTCGCACTACACCCACGTTAAGCAGGTAATTACACACTAGGTAGGATTAATACACTCTAATCACAGCAATGTAATATTTACATCAGGCTTTAATTTGGCTATTGAGAACTTTAATGTGTGATTGTATGGTTGAAACAGTCATTAATACATCTGGTCGTGGTTTATCATACCTTCTTTGTTTAGCTTAAAAAACAAGCATTTGGAGTTGTAACATTCTGCGTGCCTTGTGTTGTTTTTGTGTATGTGTTGTGTTGTGTGTGTGCGTGCGTGCGTGCATGCGTGTGTGTGTTGTCTGTCTCTGTCTGTGTGTGTCTGTGTTGTGCGCATGTGTGTGTCTGTGTTGTTTGTGTGTGCGTGTCTGTGTTGTTTGTCTGTGTGTGTGTGCGCGCGCGTGTGTGTGCGCGCGCGTGTGTGTGCGCGTGTGTGTGTGCGTGCGTGCGTGTGTGTGCGCATGTAGTGAAGAGCTTCCTAATGACCTGTCGGGCCGGCTCAGTCACCTGGAGGCCATGCTGAAGCAGCTCAATAATGATCTGGAGAAGGTGAGCACTTGGTTATCACTTTCTTACTTATCTTGGCATCTTGGTTGTATAAGACCAAAAAGTATGTAGACACCCCTTTTAATAAGTGATCTTTGTTACTGGAGCCACACTGAAATGGGGTCATATTGACTGTTTATTAGGATCAGATTGACTGCAGATGATGATGCAAAACTGTTACCTGCCAGCTTTAATATTGTGGGCTTTATAATGCTCTTTATTAAAGCAATAGAACACGAGAGGGAGTGTGTTTTCGCGAATAACATCACGGCTGTGATTCGGTATTTTTACAAAATAAATGAAGAAAATAAATCAAACAACATCAAGAAATTCATAATAAATATGCTTTAATGAGTACGGAGCCTTCCGCCAAAAAGTAGTTCCACAACAACAGTTCCATATACGGAATACGGCGTATAGTTTATACAGGCTAACACCACGAACGTTAACTTTAAATCAAAATTGGAATTAAGCGGAAATGATTTGTAAATATTATTCTGCACACTTTCATTCATCGTGCAGTTAGGAATATCAGCACGGCTAGAACACTTCTCAACCAATCAGATTGCGAGGTCGGAACTAACTGTTGTATAAATTCTAATTAATAACTTACAAGATTCTCTATTTTATTTATTGCACTTACTATTTTATTTAATTATATTCTCTATTTCATGTTTTCTTTTTAACTTTTGGTTTATTTTGTCTTCTACAGTTGTTGTATACACATATTGTCTTACACAATTTTTTGTTTTCACAAAGTTTGCTACTTCATTTGTACTAACTGGAGATTAAGAGTGGTCAGATTAACTGCAAAGTAATTTCCTGCTATGACAATGACTTTACTGCATTTTGAAATTACTGCATTTCAGCCACTGCATTTCAGATCTACAAAATGGCCTTCAAACATCATTTCAGTGATGATCTTGTTAGCTCAGGTGAAAAGGTTAATGAGGACAAGACAGCTGATATTACTCTGTCATGCTGATCAGAGGAGCAGACTGGTTGCTTTAAAAGAGTACTTTTTCTTCTGTTAACTATGGTTATCTCCAAGGAAACATTGCAGTCAGTATTGCTTTGCATCAAAAGGGTTTCACAGGCAAGGACATTGCTGTTTGTAAAATAGGACCCTGATCAACTATTTAGCAAATAATTAAAATCTTCAAGGAAAGTGGTTTAATTGCAGTGAATAAGGCTTCAGGGCACCCTAGAAGGTCAAGCAGGCATCAGGTGATAGGGTCACCCCTAGCTTTCTCAGGAATGGCAGGGGGGGATGGTGTGAGTATATCTGAACGCACAATGAGATGAAGACTGTTGGATGATGGCTTGGTATCAAGTAGGCGGCAAAAAGTCATTTTTATCCAAGAAAAACAGAGGACAGACTGATTCTGCAGGAAGGGATTGGACTGGGGTACATTTACGGCATTTAGCAGACGCCCTTATCCAGAGCAACAATCTTACAATCCAAGCAATTGTGGGTTAAGGGCCTTGCTCAAGGGCCCAACTGTGGCAGCTTGGCAGAGGTTGGATTTGAACCCTGGACCCTCTGGTCCAGAGACCAGTAACTTAACCGCTAGGTTAAAGTTATTTTCTTTAATAAAGCCCACTTCAGACTGCTTATTACATACAAATGATTGTCCAGAGAAGCAAAACTACGAGTCCATCGTCATGCCAGTAGTGAAGCATCCTGAGATCATTCATGTGTGGTGTTGCTTGTGTATCGATATAACCTTGTGATTTGTGTTAAAATTGGCTATTGATTAAATAAACAAACTAAACAAATAATTCAGTTCATTAATCCTTTGCTTCGTCCTCACAAGGAAGTAAATAACATGTTGTACTTTTTTTTTTATCCACCATGTTCACGTTACTTCACACTCATTTCTGTCACAGGAGAAACAGGACAAGGTGGCTCTGCTAGCAGAGATGGCTCACCTGAGGGAGAATAACCAGCGTCTACAGGAGGAATCGCACTCAGCCAGCGAGCAACTGCGCAAGTTCAGCCAGATCCTCTCCACCACTTCAGACAGGAAGTGAACTGACTTGCTCTGCATGCAGAGTGAAAGCTAGAAAGGGAGATATCGATTAGGTGTCCCTGTCGATAGCCCACCCGGTGAAGCTCTTCCATAGCCTTTCTTCATAATAAGCCGAACAATGAGACTAAAGGTGTGAATGAGGACAGGATATTAACATGGCTTTGTAACTGTACAGGGAAACAAGGCAACAGGATTTTATCAAGTCTCAGAGAATTGTTGATTTTGAGGTAATCGGAGCACTGTGTACATGCTCTTTTTGCTTTAGTTTGTTTTACTTTTAAAGTCTTAAGTGACGACAGACACCAAACCGTAGCCAGTTGAACTGTTACATTCAACGGCCTATTACTGTACATTCAGCGGCCTATTACTGTACATTCAGCTCTTCAACCAAAAAGAAAGGGACCTGTGCTGAGACTCCCAGCATGTGGCACTGTGGAGCCAAAAACATGGTACTTAACTTCTGTGAGGCACTGGACTGATTCACAGGTGATTTCTGTACTGAATTTAGTACAGAGTAGAATTATGTCAGAGCAGGTACATAAAACAGCTGTTTGTAATTCACTCTTTTAATGAGATGTAGTGAAAGTGGTTGACACTGTCAAAAGTTGCATTAAGCTTAATTTTCTATATGTTCTTATCCAGTGTACAATCAAACCCCAGTATCCAAACTCCTGCCATAACTCTTGTGTTGTTGTTCCACATGTTTTAAACTTATCCTAAATAGGACATCTTAATAGGGGTCACTGATGCAATGCTGGGGCACCCAGCTTTACCTGCATCAGGAACAGTCATGCTCGAGTATTGCCCAGCCCTGCCTAAATGCCCTGCCAGAACTCGGACTACAGGTGACTGTGGTGGTGAGCTACCATACCTGACACTTCTCCACTCAAGTGTGTGCTATAACATGTGGTATTTAACCCCCACTATCCAGCAAGTATCCTGCTGTAATGAATGTACGTGTGATGGTTTTATATTCCTTTCCTTGTACCTTCCCACTTCCTAGTTGCCAATAAGAAGCACCACTATTTGTTCAAACAAGAATTAGTTATAAGATCAGAGAAGAAAGTGAAGAAAGTCAATGTGAGACAGGAGTAGTGATATTTATTAGGACATAACCTGAGAGCAGAAGAGCAGGTTGTGTGGTTGTAAAAGTTTTCTTTTGATATGCACGACATAATTAAGGTCAGCAGGGAAAGAGAGAGAGAGTGAGAGTGAGGAGGCATGATTTTATTCCTGCACCACTATTGTAAGGTCCATCACAAGATGTAGCACAACTTCACAGTGGTGCACTGGTTAGTGTTGTCATCTCACAGCTCGAGAGACCCAGGTTTGACACCTGGTGCTGCTGTCTGTGTGGTGTTTGCATGTTCTCCCTGTGTATGTATGGGTTTCCTCTGGTTGCACTTGGTTTCCTACCGCATTCCAGAGACACACGTTTGGTCAATTGGTATCTCTAAAATGTCCTTGTGTGACTGTTTGCATGCATGCTCTGTTATGGACTAGTGTCCTGCCTTTGGCTGGTTCCCGCCTTGCCCCCTGTCATGTCAGTTCCTTCCACTAAGTTCCTTAGTGATTAAAAAGCAGATGCAGACTATTGCTTGAGACATAATGCACATGTAGCTCCTATTGCCTAAATATTTGTTATCGGAGTCATTTCCAGGAACAAGTTATAATCAGGCACAGTGGAACCTCGTTTTTTGTCATTAATCCATTAAAAAGTGCTTGACAATAAACGAAATGAACGATAACTGAAGCCATGTTTCTCATAAGAAATAATTAAAGTCTAATTAATCTGTTCCAGAAACACAAAATATTAACAAAAAATACATTGATATAGAATAACTTATTACATGAACTTAAGAACTGAAGCTAAGACACATTACTTGCAGAAATAAAAATAATAAATAAAGTAAGTAAGCTAGGTTCAGTAATCATGGCTTGTCTAGTTCAGCAAAACACTATACACAGGGCAACAATGTGCCAGCTCACTCTTATTGATGTTCTCTTAAAAAGACAGTACACATATTACTAGTCGTTACAGTGAGTGAGTTCATGTGGGTACGTAGACGAAAACTGGGTGGATGAACAATAACTGGGACTATTGCATACAATAACCGAGGTTCCACTGTAGAGAGGTTTAAGTGTATTTAGCATCGCAGGGTGAGAAGAAATCTAGCCCATGTTGGATTATGTGGACCCGAATTGTTTAATATCTCTTTGCACAGTATAGAAACTTTTCATCACAACTTGAAAACTGTAGTGATTAAAAGCCACAATGGGTGATGCCATTTGTGTTGCAATAGAAAACCGTAGAAAGACCTATTGTGAACAGCTGTTAGTTTGTATTTTTGTTGTAGTTTGTCTTTAACAGCAACCGAATCCTAACACTTTTCATTTAGCTGTCTTTTGAGCAGCATGCGTCTTGTTAATGATCGACATTTAGCGGTATAATTTAACTACATAGATTGCAAGGGTGGTGTTGGTCTGTATTTTGGTTCCTGTTTTTTTTTTTTAGTTACTCCAGCTTAATTTGTGGTGTGCTGACCATGTGTGCCTATAATAGCACTCTGTGTGTACATGCAGTAGACTGGGCTATGTGACAGTGAACACAAACTCTCAAGGTCTTTTTGGTTGTTTTTTTACAAAGTGAGTGACATACTCACCTTGCTCAAACTTAAAACAACAATTAAGATGCTATCATAGATCATTTGTATCACATGCCCCTTGTTTACATTTGTTTACGAAAAAAAACCTTTTGGCAGTGTGAACTACTCTCCATAGTGTAACTATCGTAGCTATTTGTAATCATGCAGGTTCATTTTTACTGTGGTTCTTCGCTATCAGATGTTATTCTATATCTCCACTCCATGTACATATCATGTACACATCAGTGACTCATTATTATACAGCAATATCATGTTAGTTCATCTTGATCTCCAGCCCTCTGCATGGTCTGCTACGAGAGATAGAGGACAAGGTATCTCTGCTTGAAGGATGAGTTCAGCCAAAGATGACTGATTTCTTGTAATGGAATACAGTTGATTGGCCAAGTCGTGTTTGGTGTCTAGACCTTTTCATTGGATTCAGTTAGATGCAAATGTAGGGTTACACATACTTTCACAGCTCTTGTGGTTCTAAAGGTAAGAGCTTTATGATTGATCCAGCCTTTCTCTAGTATCTGGGTTGTGCTGGTAGATGACCCTGCATCCAATAAATTGCAGCCTACACTCCGGTCACTCGTGGGATCAAAACAGTAAACTAGGAACTAACTTTGGAAATTGGTTGGCTGGGGCTAAAATGCCATATTTAGAACACACACTGAGATGTAAATGTAGTTCAGGGAAGGTTAGATTTATTTTTATTATATGGAACTTAAGGTTTGCAAAAAGCTTGCATTACATTCCACAAAATGATGTCAGAATTAACATTTTATCTTACTCCTTAATAAGATTATTACTAAAACCTTAGAAACATGACCAATCTAAGAATAAAACCATCTCCTGCTTAAAGAAATAGGTAGTAAAACCTGTCCAGTATGTTGACTGCTGCTCCATGTTGTTATGATCTCAGACAGACGTTCATATTGCCATTACCTAACTGAGGTTGTTTGAAATGGCAGTGTAACATTGCATATTCAGCTGTATGATAATGTCTTTGTACATGTATGTAGATCTCAGTACGTCATACTGTGTCTTAAAAGAATCAAGAATAAGGCATTGGAATCTATCCAACACACACCAAAAATCTTGGCTAATAGAGTACAGTATCATTTTGTCTGAACTGTTTCTCTGAGGTATCATCATCTCTACTTTCGTAAACATTGTAAACACGGGAGCACTTCAAGCGTCTTCTGATTTCTATTAAGTGAGTGTTTGATGGTTCCACCTTTTTGACACTGCCCTGTGTGTAACTGGCTGGTCTGTCAAACCTTACACACTGTTTTTATGCATACAAGAAACATAAGGGTGTGAGGTGCTTTCAATACAGAGTCTATTTTCCTGTTCTTGGATAAGGTTTAGCCATTTTAAAATCAAATGGCATGTACATACAACTGTTTTCCCTCAGCCATAGTCGACATAAATTCTCTTCTTCATGTGTTTAGCATTGTACCCTGTGCTGCCGTGGGTAGGGACGTTTTTCCATCTAACATTGACTGATGTTTATTTCTCCATATTTTAATCCAACTCTTTCCTGGTCTGGATTGCAAGATGGGGTCCAGGACCCGGTACTGAACTAAACGTGTGTTACTGTGGTGATGGGCTAGCTGCTACACTTTAGCTCCATTTCTAAACTTTTCTAAAATCTGTAAATGATATCATTATAATATAAAAGAAAGTAGGAATAATTATGTTGTACTTCACCTGTGAACAAAAACAAAAAAGCTTTAGATTTAAGATTGAAGGAAAGTGGAGAGTCCACACACACACACACACACACACACACACAGCTTTTAGTCTGGTGTAACTGGAAATATTGCCTCATATCTCAGGAGCCACAATTTACCCTTGATGTCCTCAAATATTTATTTGATTTATTTATGTGTTCCTTATGGAGAGTTATTTGTTAAACTCACATACACAGAGATCCAGAGTGGCTGTTTCTTTAACTTCCTGCTTCCAGTAAGGTTTAGTAATAAAAAAGACTGTTGATTAAAAGTAAAAACATTCAGACCCCCTGCAGCAGTGTTTACTGCTTCATCTTTACACGACCATCTCACACACACACACACACACACACACACACACTTCCAGTCTCATATAAAGCTTTGTGTGCTGGGTTATTCACAATCACTTGTCTTGTTTTCTGTCGAAAGGTGGAGGTTCTCTTTTCTTTTCTTTTTAATCTTTTTTTAGTGAAGCTAATTCTGATTGGTGTGCAGATAGCTGAGCCTGCGCCTGGATCAATCTTAGAGTGGAACTGTACAACTGTGTCTTATGTGTAAAAATTAGAATTATTTATTTTTCTTGTTGGACAGATCAACCAGTTTTAGTGATGATAAAGCAAATTTCAGCTCTGTGATTCTTCTTTTGTACAAGGGTTATTTTCATTTTGTACATTTGTTTTAATCCTCACTCTCATCCTCGGTTTACTTTCTGCCTTGTGAAATCAGACAGCTGAGGAAGCTTTCAGTTTTTCTTGGGAACCTTGTATTAATGAGTGTATATTTACTTGTAAATTATGTTTTCACTATTTTATAAAAATATATATTATAAAGATTTCTGACTGAAGGGCTTTGATTTTGCACATGTATGAACATGTATGTGTGACCTAATGCTTTACTTCACAGTTGGGAATAGTTTTTTGCTCCATTGTTTGGTATCTTACAGCCTCTGACACTTGACATGATTCCGGTTTGAGATGCCCCAAAGCTGGAATATTCACCATTCCACTAAAGAAAGAGGAGTGGAAACACCAAGTGGTAACCAACAGGTATTAAACTAGGCAACATCCTTGGTTTGAATTTATTCCCAGTTCTGTGTAGTGACAAAATAAATCTGTGGAGGTCCAGCAGTCACACCTGCACTATATGGCCAGAAATATGTGCACACTCCTTTTAGTTCATGGTCGGTTATATCATAGCTAGCAGGTTTTGTAATATGAAGCATAGAGATATGGAATGTCTGTAGATAAACACTGGCAGTAGAATGGGTTGCACTGAAGAACACCTCAGTGACAAGAAGTGTACAAACCGGATTCCAAAAAAGTTGGGACACTAAACAAATTGTGAATAAAAACTGAATGCAATGATGTGGAGGT
>JAUZSU010125885.1:0-17472 GCA_034780255.1 Parotocinclus maculicauda | reverse complement strand
AAAACACACTCATAAGTAGCGTGAAATTATGGGTGTGGCGCTAAATATCAGAATGCTGACATGAAAATTATCTGCGCATGCGCTGTAGCACTAGATAGGACAGTTTGAATGGTATGATGGAGTTACAGGACACCTGGGAGTGGTGTAAAATGAGCTGGGTGGGCGGAGCTTAACTACAGCAACCAATCGATCTCAAAAGATTGACTGCATAAAATCAGGGCCAAAAGTTTAAAGCGAGAAACTTTTTAAAGCAAAAGCTAGACTGAAAGAAGCAACTGAAAAATGGTGCAACAAAAGTGATGGATGCTTAAAGAATATCGAAAACAAAATTCTGTTTACAAACCTGTTTTTATAACTCTCAATATTAGTTTTTCTTAATTACAAAATTAAATTTATTATATTTTATAATTCTGTTTTTTGGTTCTTTTGGTCCCATTGTGAGGCCATACCAGTCCAGGGTTGTTGATACTGCCTTGTACCCCATGCCGGATAGGCTCTACAGCATTTAATCTTAATTATTATTTAGAACAATGAAAGTATACTTTATACTACAATTTAAATTAGCAGTATAAAATTAGAATACAATTTCAAACAACAAACTTTGCAAAGCCTTTCTTCTTTGCTCACTTTTGACAAAAGTTAATTTGTTATTCATTCATTATTTTATCCACTTATCCAGTCAAGGGAGAGCCAATGTCTGGCTGGTAACATCAAGTGCAAGGCTGGGACAACGCTAGACAGAGTGGGACACATTATGGATATACGCATTCACACATTATGGGGCACTTCGGACCAATTAACATAGCAGGCATGTCTTAGGAATGTGGTAGTAAACTGGATTACCTAGAGAAAACCCACACTGACACAGAGAAATAATGCAAACTCCACACAGTCAGAGCCCCGTGTCAGGATCGAAAGAGCTGTGAGGCTTTGACAAAAATGTCAGATAGAATCTTATAATACCACTTGAATCAATTTTATAGGCTTTACATATTTCAAGCACTACTGTACATTATAAATAACCCTAATATATAGACACTTAGAGTGCCTGATCAAAGTCATTTCTTACTACTAAACCCCGGTATGGGTATTAAACCGACAGCCCTCAAAATAAACATCCAAGGAATATAAGCAAACCCACATTACAAACATATAATCCAAGTAATAATAAACCAGAAAAATGAATTAGCTGAAGCAGTATACTAAAGAGATTACATATACAATATACAAAAACATATAAAATAATGTAGTAAAAAAAAGATGAAAATATAACACACTAAAACAGAACTAGGAAAGGAAAAATGCTGTACAACCCAATAATCATCCATAGCATAATAAAAGAAAAGAAAAAGTGCCACGAGGCTACATGACCTACAGTTGTGCTCAACATTATTGACACTCTTGATTGTTTAGTACAGATTAGTCTTGTGTACTTGTGATGTGATGTGTGCTTTATGTCATTACCCTGCTGTAGGATGAATTATGTCTGACTGAAACCTAATTTTTTTACACAAGCACAATTCACTTTAAAATACTATGATAATGCTCTGAAATCACTGTTGCTTTAGAATGTTGTAGACCTGTTCTCTTACAAATTTCACACCTCCAAAGGTTCTTGTTAGTTTTATGAGTAGCAAACCTATTTGCAACATTTTAACCAGTTAAACCCAAGGCGTCCTTGTACCAATTAGACTGACTGTGCTCTGCTTCTCCATTGTGAACATGGAACAGGAAATAAAACTGGCTATTTTATAAATCAAAGCCACTTCATTTGAGCACTGGCAAGATGGGGAGAGTGTAATTTATAATTAATCTCAGGTTTGTTTGTTAGTTTGTTATGTGCTTGTTTCAAACCGATTAAAATACAAGGTCATTCAAGTGAAGTCAAAGTAAACATTATTGTCATTCAGACTACAACAATAAGTGCAATGAATACAACATGGTATACAACACAGGCAGATGTATAAAAATATACATATTTATGTTTATACAGTCATTAACATAAGTAAATATAAGAAGTAGATATAAGCAGATGCCAACATCCTGAAAGTGAGCTGCAGCACAGTGGCTCAGACCATGCAGGGTTTTAACAGGACAGGTTCCACTCAGTATAGGCCTTGCCATGGTCAACCGAATAAGCTGAGCACTCAGCATAATATCCAGGCGTTGGCTTTTGAAATGGTAGGCAGAGAAGCACAAGGTCTCTTACATCCACTAGTTCTGTGATGTTGTCATGGAGGTGTGAAAGGGGATTCCAGTGGCAACCTGTGAAACTCTAGTGAACTCTATGCCCAAGAGAGTTAAGGAAGTGCTGGAAAATAATAGTGGAGACACAAAATATTGCAACTTTTGGCAGAATTTGGCCATTTTCACTTAGGGGTGTACTCACTTTTGTTGCCAACAGTTTAGGTATTAATAACTGTGTGTTGAGTTATTTTGAGGAGACAGCAGATTTACACTGTTATACAAGCTGTAGACTGAATACTTCGCATTGTATCAAAGTGTCATATGTTGTCCCATGAAAATATATAATTATAATTACAAAAATATGAGGGAACAAGAAGGAACTATTGGGGTTTGGAGTTGACTGAAATGTTATACAGTATGTGTGAATATAATATTAGAATATGATAGCATAAAAATTTGTTTATTAGGGAAAACTGTAAATTGAAAGAATGCTCTAGTTACCCCAATAGGTATGAGTACAGTTGGCCATTGGAATCAAACATGTTCCATATGCTATCCTGTTGCAAATCTGATCACAGATGTTGCAGCTGGGCTTGTAGATTTTTATCCATCACACCAGCTGTTGGGACAGTGTGTCACTTCACAACTAAGGCAACAAATAAAACACTTACCTTGAGGCCTATTCAAACCTGACTAGTGTCATATCTTAAACAGAACCTGGATTTGTTATTTGTTTTGGTAATATATATTGGCTTTCCATATCATGTTCACCAAGTGTGTCTACACAAGTGCCTACACTTAACCATTGCTACAAACACTTCCCAACAGTTAGGTCAGAACAGCTCAGATACTGAAAAATTCTTTAAAACAGCCAACTGCTTCTCTTAGTCAAATGATGTTCCCCCTCTCAAAGTCTGTTATCTGGGCAAAATATATTTAAATGCATAGTAGATGCATGTCTAGCAGTCAGCAATCTCTTGCCAACATGTACACTACTCTAAAGTAGCCTTTGAGAGACATTTATAAAGCAGCAGTGTAGGCGCTATTAAGCCCTCTTTGGGTCAAGAAAATGTCTAATTAGATCATACCTGTAAACATGTACAAATCTGCCTGTGAGGTAAGTGAGTGAACACAGTTTTAAATCAATCACATCAGCATCACTGCAGTTCTTAGGATGATCCCCATCCAAATAATACCTTATCTGTGGTGGTACTCTCGGGATCCAGTAGTTTAATTAAACATTTTGGTTTAGGAAATATTTTATATGGTGGACCAAATTACTGCTGTGGCATAAGAGGTGGGAATGCATTCTGTCAAAATTTAAAAAACAATTATTTTGACATTTATATATCATTTTATATCACTACTGGGTAAGCAGCTCCTGGGTAAACGTTATCACACCATCTGAGGGTACAAGAAACATTTGGATAAAGAACTGAGCTCCTCTGCTCATATTTTTAAATTGACCCAGTCATGCAGGTACCTTGCCCAGTGTCTTTCTGTATCAAAACTAGATTACTTTAATGCTCTTTTGGCATACAATCAGACCCCTGCAACTAATTTAGAATGCAGCAGTACATCTGATTTTCAGTTTATTCAATGTCACCCCACTGCTATGTTCTTTTCACCACATCAGGTTCAAAATCAGGATGCTCACCTACAAAAAAAAAAGAAGTTACCTAAAGGCTCTAATCAAACCTAGCTAACCTTGTACCCTTTGAGACACTAGTTTGGCACTACTGGACCCACCACACAAGATTAAAGGAAGACAAGCGTCAAGACTTTCCTCCATACTGGCGCAGAGGTCTTGGAATGAATTTCCACCTGATGTATGAATGGCAGACAGAGAATAATTGGCAATATGCTATATTTGTCTATTATATACTCACTGGAAAAAACATAAGTCACATGTAACTGAAACGTACCTAAAACGTGCAATACTACACTTACATGAATAACAGTTGTAATTTGGCATGAGCTAAACAGGTTTCTGGATGTAAGTGACAGCAATTAGCAGCCATTCTCTCATGAAATAATAGTTTTTAGTCAGATTTTGTGGATGCATTCCCTGGCATCTTACTTGTTATTATCCAAACATCTTTCATACTATGCATTTTGCCACATCCAGACACAGCCAAACAGTAACTATCCTAACATAATTATCTGCACTGGACCACCTCTTTACAATCTATTAATCCTGCCACACCCCACTCAGTAATGTATAGATCTTTGTGCAACACCATTTGAAGCGGTCAGGTCTTAATACCATCTTAAACATGCATGCTGGCATTTTCTTTGTCTGGGAAGTATACCATTGTATACCAAGTCTAGCAGTGGTCTAAGACTTTTGCACAGTACTGTATGCTATACAAATACGTACATCATATCTTAGTATATCATACTATTTATTTATTATTATACCTTCAGAGGTACCTTAAATGCTGGCTGAAGCAATTGTTGCCCTCTAAGCATTTACGGTAACTGTTTAGCTCTTTTGTTTCTCTGCAGTAAATTAGAGGGCAAGGTCATCTGATGAATAAGGCTCTCAGAGAGAATCTTCTGCTATCTGGACTCCCGGGTGCTGAGGCAGCTAAATTCACGTGTCTATTTATAAAAGCCATAAACACACATCATGCGCTTAAGTGCACACATAAAATGCTGAAACGTTTGGGAAAACTGTTGTATGGTTTAGAAAACTAAAGAGAAATGCATAGCAAGTTATGCAATATATTCTAAAATCATATAAATTGTTGAATTGCTCTACAAAACAGCACAAATAATAATAATAATTATAATACTAATAATCATAATTTTTATTATTATTATACAAACAAAAACAATCACAAAACAACAACAACAATAATAATAATATTAATAAAAATAATAATAATAAATAAACCAGACACAAAAAATTTAAAGAGATCTGTGAGGAATTTGCCCAAACATTATGCTGCTGAACGAGTGAGTCAAAAGCCACAAGACACCCTTTTATTTCAGAAACAAAAGGGAAAATTACATATCTAAATACTCCATCTGAATACCAATGGGTAAGGGGGTCTATCTCTTAGGCTATGTCCGGAACATGGCCACCATCTTGGAAGCCACCATATTAGATCAAGGGCAAGATTTTTTCCATTGAAAGGTGGTCATGTAGCATGTACTGGGGTTAAAAAATAATCAACACAGAATGTTCAAAACTTTTGTTGTTCTTACAGGTAATTTACAAGTCTAATGTCTGGGGAACGCAGCTGCCATATCATAGCCGTAGACTTCAACAACTGACACCAAGAAAGACCACCAATTTCACACAGTACTGTTGCATTCCTCATAGCCAAATTCTGTAAAACCGGGAATATGGATGCCAAGCCACGTAGAAATCAGATGAGAAAACCTCAACAATGGTTTTGGCAGCCTTTGCGAAAAGTCAACTACAACCCTTGGCAAATTTATGAGGAGGATCTTTTAATTGTTTAATTTTGTAGAAAAAGGTTAATCATGCCACAAAACTTATTTTTTTCAAAATTCCAACCATCTGGCATTAAGAAAACAATAATAAAAAAATAATAATAATAATTGCTGTAGTCAGTCACAATTGTGTTTTTAGATCGAGTAGACGAAAAAAATCAACAACACAGCATCTCTGGGTCCAAGCTCATCTGAAATGGACTGATGCAAAATGGAAAAGTGTCTGTGTTGCAGGTATCAAATTCCAAATTAGTGAATATTTGAAAAAAAAAAAACATTAAAGTTTATCCTTTGAACATTGAATATCTTGTCTTCGTAGTGTATTTAATTGAATATAAGTTGAAAAGAATTTGAAAATCATAGTATTATGTTTCTGTTCATGTTTTACACAACGTCTCAACTTCATTGGAATTGGAGTTGTATATTATCAGGTAATCTTGATCATGACTACATGCATAAATGCATTGCTTTGCTGCCATATGACTGTGGCCACTTCCAGCCCTACTACAAACACTGTTCTGGTAAGCCTGATCACCAAAACTGATGATAGGGCATGTCTGAAGGACTGGAGTCAGGACAACAATCTACTCCTTAAAGGGAGGTACTATCACCCTGTTGTGATCAATAGAAATACAGTGGAACAAGTAGACAGCTTGGAGTCCATATCTTGGAGAACTCTTCACTTCACACTTTGGATAACAAATTGTTTGTTTATTTGGATTATTTAATATCATCGTTTGCATCAAGTGGCAGCAATGCAACTGTGTTGAAACAATGTGACAAATAAATATCTGTTTGATTTGATCTAATAATGTAAGCTGATTAGATATTTGCCTTAACATGCAGGGTGAAGTGTTTTCTATAGGTGAATAAACAGTCAGCTCACAATTTTGGGTCATCTGTACAGACATGTGGGATTCTGCCTCTTTGGCTCTAGAGGAAATCTAAAGGATGAAACATCGGCCACTTTGTAGGGAGCAGGTTTTGTATAAAACTTGATTTGTGACCATGTTTGATCTGTTTAGCTGTTCCGCCCAGGGGATTTGGCTTGTTGGCTCTAGGGCATACCAGTGGGTGTTTAGTTACTGAGAGTCAACCATGTTGGACGGAAAGTAAGTGCAATAAGGCCAGCTACAGTGATTTACTGGGAGAAGCCTGTGGGAGTTATTAATGTGGCAGGTCACTGATAACCAATCTGGAGAAAAAGAATTCTGGCCTTCTGGCCACAAATCTCTCTCTCTCTCTCTCTAAAACTGATTAAAATATTGATTTCTGAATTCCCCTATTGAAAATAAACTTATTTTCTATGTGTTATTATTCTCATTAATCTGTCTGAAAACATTGCCTCCTTTTTGTTATTTTTATATCAGTTACCATTTAATTAAGAAATTCTCTTGTAATTGTTGTGGAATGTGTCAGTAATTTATAGAATTAAAAAATATTTTCACTCCTACACATACAGTATTTACAAATAGTGAAAACAGAGAAATTGATAATTAACTCTGCAATTTTTCTCCAGAGCTGTATATACAGTACACCTTTTACATCAGCAAAAGTTGATGACACCAGATTTTCTCATGACGAGTGGAGAGTAATATGAGGAAAAGATGAAAACACAGCTTTACTAACAACACTAGGCAGAGGTATAAGGCAGGGCAAGGCAAAACATAGTCAAAGCACAGTCCATAAATGTAAACAGAGACAATAGTTGTTGACATATATCATAAATAGACAGCAATGTAGAACTCTTAGATACACATTAAGGGCAAGTGTGACTTTGTACTGAATGGAGTGCATGAACAGTGTGAGTAATCAGTAAATTGGTAAATTAGATTATGGTAAAAAGAAGGCTTGGCTTGGGGTATGTGTGCAAGGTGGGATATGGGAAATGTTCAGAAGTTCAGCAGCAGTGGTCAAATGCATGAGAATATTCTTAAGAAGCCCACTTCGGGACAATGAATAAAGAGGCTTACTAACTTGATGGGAGGAATAGATACAAGACTGTAAAATGCAATTATGGACTTAGTAGATTAAACCAGCATGCCAGATTGTCCAAGGTCGACACCCAGAAGTGCTTCTTGTGACTGTAGCCCTTTAAAAGATACTTGAGACCACTGTCTCATCACCAGAGGACCAAGGAGTACCATAGAATAGAATATGGCAAACCATAGACTGCACCGGGGCAACGAGAGATGACTGGCCTGGGTAGGGAGACACAGAAGGATGGTAAGATAAGAGTTGTCAGTGGCCAATGTGTTAAAGGACACACAGTCCCAGGGGAAATTGGGATGCTGGACATCTAGGAAACAATTAAATTGTGTAAAATAATTGTGTCAGAGTGCATGAGAGAGGTCTGCATTATAACTGCCCAAGAAAGATACTGGATATTCTGGCAGTGTATGCAGGACTTGGCTTACTCCTGGTTGGTTCACTTCACTGGCCATTGCATCGGAAAGGTAACCAGAGATCATACTGATGCTGATGCCCAGTCGCTCCATAAATGCCTGCCAGACAGTTGTTACCAACTGTTCAAGAGAAGGTTTTTGTTGATTATTCAAATACAAACCTTTTAATTAACACTAACATGTCTTTCTAGGGGGGCTCTGTGGAACCAGCAACTGAGATGGCTGCTTAGCATTTAGGCTCCTGAAAACTTTGCACTAAATAAACTGAAAACCCGAATTTATTTAAGTCAACTGAATTGGGATTATGTCAAAAACGACTGTAATCAAAGACTGTGATATTTTTACCCGAAAGCGCGCTTCTCAAAAACCAAACCTTCATTCTCCGTCGACTGAACGTGTCGGTGAAACTTCGAATAACATGGCGGACCTAGCTACGGTATTAGCTGAACTAAAATCACTGCATTTAGAGTTTGGAAAATTTAGAACCAAGCTGGACAGTATAGACAATTGCATGACTAGGATGGCCAGTCCTGTCGCTGCCTTGGAAAGTAACATGACAGAAGTAAAACAGAAAGTAGCTGACAATACTACACGAGTAGAAGAGGCTGAAAACCGAATAATGTTGGCAGAGGAACAGCTGGAAAAGCATCAATCTGAAATGACCAGTGCCATGAAACGAATTGCATATCTGGAAACTAAAGCTGAGGATCTTGAGAACCGAAGCCGACAAAAGAGTTTGCGACTGTTTGGACTCCGGGAGGGTGTCAAGGGCAGCCAAACATTGCTGAAATTTGTTCAAGACATGCTACCGCGCTGGCTGGACACGGACAGATCCTTCGTCTTGGAGAGAGTCCACCAAACTCTGGCACCACCGAAACCGAACCGTTACAGAGCGATTCCCATTCGATTCCTGAAATTCCAGGACTGTAAGTTTGTTTTTCGCCATAGTAAACGACATACTATTGCTCACGAAGGAAATCGGTTATTTTTTGCTCAGGATCTTTCGGTGGAAACCTTGCGACAACAACGTGAGTTTGATACAGCCAGAAAGTTGTTAATTGAAAAAGGAACTTTCCGAGGATTTCAGTATGGCCCATGTAAGATGCGTATCTTACATAACGGGAAAATACACTTTCTTTCATCACCAAAAGAAGCAGATGAGTTCCACTGCAGACATGGCTGAAAGGCTTTGGTTGTTTTTGAGAATCATTTACGTTTGAGAGTTAAGTGGTGTTCCTTCACAAGGCATGAGACGATATTAAAAAGACACAGAAGATATTTTTGTTATTGGAAAAAAAAATCCCATTTAAATTAAACTGAAACAAAATGTGAGACACCTGGACGAACATTTATATTAATTAATATTGACAATTCAGTGTTCATGTTGATTTAGCATTAGGTTTAGCGGGTATACATATATAATGGGTTTTTTTAAGTGCAAGGTTGACAGGTGGGGTTTCACAGTTTAGCTGCCCTATAGAGTGGATTAGTACAAGCCCCTTAGGCTTTTTGTTGAGTAAGGGGTGGGGGGCTAGTTCAAGGGTTTAAATGTTTGTGTTGTATTGTATGTGGTTGTTTTGTTTTTTTTTTGCACTCAATGCAGCAGTACCTATATATCCCTATTATACTGATATATAATATATGGATCAGACAAACACTCAGAAACCTTTCGGTATAAAAGTTACAAGCTGGAATGTTAGGGGACTAAGGAGTGTACAAGACTGAGACAGGTAATAAATAGAATTAAGCAACTTAAGTCAAAAATAGTTTTTCTTCAATAAACCCATTTGATAGACTCTGATATTAAAATGGTACAGAATAGATGGTCTGGCTTACAATACTTATGCAAGAGGAGTACTCATCTCAATTCAAAGAACAATACCATTTCAACTTTTGAAAATAATTCAAGACCCAAATGGATGATACGTTATCGCTCAAGGTAAACTTGATTAATGTATATGGCCCAAATGAAGATAATCCTAAGTTCTTTGAAGAATTTTTCCTAACTATATCCACTCTACAAGGTTGTTATATAATTGGGGGAGATTTTAATTGTACTCTAAATCCAACAATAGATCGTTCTACAGGCTATGAAACATCTAAAACACAAACTAGGAAAATAATAAAACAATATAGTAAAGATATAAATTTGGTTGAAGTATGGAGGGAACA
This sequence comes from Parotocinclus maculicauda, assembly GCA_034780255.1. Taxonomy (NCBI): domain Eukaryota; kingdom Metazoa; phylum Chordata; class Actinopteri; order Siluriformes; family Loricariidae; genus Parotocinclus; species Parotocinclus maculicauda. The sequence continues at coordinate 7,243 of JAUZSU010125885.1, read as the reverse complement.
ACATCCAGAGAAAATAGAATATTCTTGCCACGTAAGCATAAATAAATCTTGCTCCCCTATTAACTACTTTATTGTCTCAAGGTCACTTTTATCACAGATTAAGAACTGTTGCTATGATAGTATTGTAATACGTGATCATGCTCCTATTTCACTAACTATATATATAGATAAACTCATTTACACCCCATCTAACTGGCGATTTCAAGTGAGTTGGTTACAGAATGCAGATTTTGTTACATATGTGGAGTCAAAAATACAGACTTATTTTGAGCTGAATACAAACCAAACAAATGCTACTATAAGATGGGAAGCATTTAAAGCATACATCAGAGGGGAAATCATCAGTTTTACGAGTTCTAAGACCAAACAACAAATAAAAGTGATGGAATCTTTGGAAAAACAACTTAAGACCTTGGAAACCAAATCAGATGATGCAGCAAAACAGAATGAGTTACTGTTCCTAAGACCTAAATATAATAAACTATCTGTTGATAAAGTTGCAAAACACTTGATGTGGCTAAAGAAATCGTATTATGACCAAGGGGAAAAAGCCGGTAAACTTTTGTCATGGAGAATAAAAAAAATACAGACTGACAGAACAATCAACAGCATAACAACTTCCTCAAAAAATTTAACAGTAGACCCTCAAGAAATCAATCACTGCCTTAGGGAATTTTACGAACGGTTATACCAATCGGAAAGTCACCAGAAGACCGGGATACATTTCTTGATCATCTTCAGTTTCAGAAACTGACAGATGATGTTAAAAAAGAACTAGATAGTGAATTAACAATTGAAGAATTGTCACAAACTATCGAAAATATTAATAGCGGTAAGGTGCCAGGACCTGATGGCCTACCTATAGAATTTTACAAAACGTTTAAACAAAGGTTACTAATTCCACTTTTAAATATGTATGTTGAATCTTATCAGGAGGGAACTCTCCCATCCTCTTTAAGACTGGCAATGATAACTCTGATTTTGAAACCAGGCAAACCACCTACAGAATGTTCTTCCTTTAGGCCAATAAGTCTACTTGGCACTGATACAAAAATACTTTGTTATCTGGCAAGACGTTTAGAACCGTATATCTCTTACTTGGTTCATAATGATCAAAATGGCTTTGTTCAAAAACGGCAAGGATTCCATAATATTAGACGAGTTCTTAACGTAATCCATTAAAAATGTGACGTTTAAGATACATCAGTTCTATCATTGGATGCTCGACAAGCTTTTGATAGAATAGAATGGCCATATTTATTTTATGTTTTTTCTAGATTTGGATTAAAATTTTATACACAAATCCGATGGCTAGTGTCCCAACAAATAATATAGTTTGTAAACCATTTGTTTTGGAACTTTCAACACGCCAGGGATGTCCATTGTCACCTTTATTATTTATATTGGCTATAGAACCATTGGCCATGACCATAAGAACACAGAAAAATCTGTCAGGTATAACATTAGGAGAAAGGGAACATAAAATATCTCTGTATGCTGATGACGTGATTTTTTTTCTATCAAATCTTTCTGTTAGTATTCCCACATTAATGCAACAAATTGAAATGTTTGGGAAGTTTTCGGGTTATAGTATCAATGATTCTAAATCATCAATACTGTTCATGAATAAAAAGGAAGGATTAAAACCTGTAATAAAAAAAAAAAAACATTTATCAATGTATCGGACAACTTCACTTACCTTGGCATCAAAATAACCCCAGCATTATGACTCACTTATGAATGAAGTAAAAGGAAAATTAAATAGATGCATGACAATGCCCATATCAATGATCGGCCGTATAAACATAATTAAAATAAGCATATTACCAAAATTCCTGTTTCTCTTTCAGTCACTTCCATTTCCACCACCTAAACTATTTTTTTAATAAATTAATAGCATCTTTATTAAATTCATTTGGAATAACAAAAAGTCTAGATTGATATTTAGACTGCTGTTCCTGCTTTATGAAAGCGGAGGATTACAACTTCCAAATTTGAAGTGGTATTACTTGGCTGCACAGCTACGATTTGCAATGTTTTACTTTTCAAGGGAGGTTCTCCCGAGTTGGGTTGACATCAAGCAAACATCGATACCAAACCTACCCTAGAATATGTATTCTGCAAATCCAAAAAATTTGAAAAGATCAACAAAGAACCCATTTCTGAAGAATACTATTGACATCTGGTTTAAAGCCCATAAGCATGTCAGGGATACTCCTGCTCTCTCCCAATTTTCACAGATATGGGGTTATACACACTTTAGAGCGGGAGGGGCAGATGGTGGTTTCAAAATCTGGGCAAGAAAAGGTGTTCAAAAAATAGGGGATCTTTATATGAATGGAGACTTTCTTACGTTTGAGCAATTAAGTCAGACATAAGATCTCCCTAAAAAGCATTTCTTTAAATATTTACAATTGAAAAGATTTTTGTCATCAAAACTTAGACACATATCTGAGCCACCACTATCACAACTTGAAAACATAACACTTATGAACTCAGAAGGGACGGGTCAGGTCTCGTTGTTTTACAAAGCTTTGGTGTCATATGATAAGGAATCCTTTGATAAACTAGGAAAGTAGACATTCAAGAGAACATACAAGAAATAGATTGGAAAATTGCATGCACAAAAGCACAAAAACAATGCATTAATACAAGAATAAAATTACTTCAGTATAAGTGGTTAATGAGAACTTATATTACTCCAGTTACTTTGAACCGCTGGTCACCTGATATTCCAGACATCTGTATTAAATGCTTAATACAGAAAATAAGTTTGGGACTGCCCAAAATTAAAAAAGTACTGGAAAACAACAGTTCAGACAATGTCAGAGATTGTTGCTACTCCAAAACCGGTCATTTTAATTGACTTTGAAAAAGCTGACTTGTAGAAGTAAAGGAAGAACAGGAACATTTAAAAAAATATGAAATGCTTTGGTGGAATTTTTGGAAAGACAAAAAATTGAAACATCTTAAGGTTCTGTTTGCTGTTGAGTGCATCCACTTGTGGGGGTTTTTTTGGTTCATTTATTTATTCATTATTACTATAACTATTATTATTATTTTTTTAATTGTTGTATGTATGTGAGTAGTTGAATTACACCATTCATTTTATTCTACATTGTAAGGGCAAATATGGTTATGTATGTTATTTATCACGCTATTGTTTAGTTTTTAATTAATGTTACTAGATGTATTGTGTGTTTATATGTGGTTTTGTCTGTAAAAAAAAAAACAAGGTATGTATTTCTTATCGTTTGTAAACTTCAACTGCGTGAGAATCTAAAAAAATCCAGAAAATCACATTGTATGAATTTAAAATAATTAATTTGCATTTCATTGCAAGTATTTATTACAATAGAAAAACAAAAGTTTTTGACCAAGTTGGCAGACACTACAGCAGGGATGTTGGACCACTGCTCCATACAGATCTCTGTATCTTTCAGGTTTCGGGGCTTTCGCTGGGCAAGATTGAGTTTCAGCTCCATTCAAAGATTTTCTGTTGGGTTCAGGTCTGAAGACTGGTTAGGTCACTCCAGGACCTTAATGCTTCTTACGGAGCCACTCCTTAGTTGCCCTGGCTGTGTGTTTCGGGTCACTGTCATGCTGGAAGATCTAGCCACAACCCATCTTCAATGCTTTTATTGAGGGAAGGAAGTTTTTGGACAAAATCTCGCCATACATGACCACATCTATCTTCCCTTCAATATGGTGCAGTTGTCCTGACCAATATATTATGTTTTCACCCCCATCCTTCACGGTTGGGGTGGTGTTTTCATCCGTCTTATTCCTTCAAACACGACGAGTGAAGATCATACCAAAAAGCTCTATTTTGGTGACCACAAGACATTTGCTGGTGTGAGCAAAGGGACCTAGTGTTTTGGTAGTGCGTTACTAACGTTCATCTTTGAGACTGTGATCCCAGCTCTCTTTAGGTCATTGGCCAGGTCCTCCCTTGTAGTACTTTGCTGATTTCTGATGTCATCCTTACCCACGAGGTGAGATCTTGCATAAAGCCCCAGACCAAGGAAGAGAGACAGTCACCTTGTCTTTCTTCAATTTTCTTATAATTTCGCCAACAGTTCTCACCAAGCTGTTGCCTATTGTCCTGTTACCCATCCCAGTCTTGTGCAGGTCTACAATTTTGTCCCTGTTGTCCTTAAACAGCTCTTTGGTCTTGGGCATAGTCAAGAGTTTGGACTGTGATTGATTGGGTGTGTGAACAGGTATATACAGGTATATACATCTTCTATACAGGTAACGAGTTCAAACAGGAGCAATTAATACAGGTAATGAGGCTTCTTAAAGAAAAACGAACAGGTCTGTGAGAGGCAAAATTCTTGCTGGATGTTAAGTGATCAAATGCTGTGGTTTCTACCTTATCTCTCTTAAACTGCAGATCATTTTCAGACAAGGCTGTTCTGATTAATGACCTTATATCTGACCATCATGTAGACATTTTATGCTTGACTGAAACCTGGCGGACTCTTGGTGACTTTTATCAACTAAATGCAGCAACTCCTGCTGGGTTCAGCTATATTTGTGCCCCTAGGCTTGCTCGTGGTGGTGGTGGTGGTTTGGTTGTTATTTTCAACAGCAGTGTTAAAATATCTCAACATAAGCTCAGTGATGTGGCCACTTTTAAATTCCTGGCACTCAGGCTGTCTACATTAACTAGTCCAACTAGTCTGTTACTTGTCTATCGTCCGCCAAAGACTCTTATCCCGGATGTCTGAGTTTGCTGATGTACTATTCACTATGGGCTCAGCTTTTTCATCCCTGATTGTTCTCGGTGACTTGAATATTCACGTTGATGATACCAGTGATTTTCTCTTTTTACTCACCTGCTTAGATCTCACACAACTTGTTTCATTTCTCACTCACAACCGTGGTCATATTTTAGACTTCATTTGTTCGGCTCCAAAGCTTCAGTAATCAGTAATGTGTCAGGGTTCTCCCTTACAGTCTCTGACCATAAGCTCATCACTGCTTCTCTTATACTTCCGACTGTTAAACCCCCGCATAAAAAAATGTCTTATCGTAAAATCTCGGCAATTGGTATCCACCAGTTCTCTTCTTCCTTAAAATCCTCCTAGACCTGCCTCTCTGAGCTATGCTCTCTCGACGATCTTGTTGCTTCCTATAATAAAAGTGTGTCTTCCACTCTAGACTCTTTTGACCCAGTTCGCACCATCTCCGCTCCCTCCACTCATAGGTCACCATGGTTTACCTCTGAGCTTCGGGCTATAAAGACTGTAGGTAGGCAGCTTGAGCCATTAGCGATTGACGGATCTCTGTAACTCTTTTCTTCATTTCTTTACTGATAAGGCTTCCTCTATCTATCGCGACTTCACTATTATTTTTTGATTTGTTTGTTCCTCAGTCTACCACTAGGTTTTCCTTTTTCAAATCAAATCAATCAAATCAAATCAAAGTTTATTTGTCACATACACAGTCATACACGGTACAACATGCAGTGAAATGCTTTGATGACTGTCTGCTCGCAAAAACTTAAAAACTGTAAAAATAATAATAAAGTTAAATAAGGTTAAATTATAGAATTCCCATATGTGCAAGGGAAATGTGTATTGCGTCTGTGCAATGTGCAATCTATTATAAATCTATACACAATATATAAGAAACTGTACACAGTGCAATGTGCGATGTAATGCTGGCATTGTCCGCAAATGAATAATGAATAATATTTAAAAATCTGTACACAAGAGTGCAAATGTGCAGTATTGCGTCTGTATACAAAATGTGTATACAAATGTGTATTGCGTCAGTGCAATGTGCAATCTATTATAAAATCTATACACAATATATAGAAACTGTACACAGTGCAAATGTGCAATCTAATGCTGGCATTGTCCGCAAATGAATAATATTTAAAAAAACTGTACACAAGAGTGCAAATGTGCAGTCTGTAGTATTAAATATATGTAACAGGAGTATAAGGTGATTTCTATATCAGAATTTGCTCTATTCATGATCAGTGCAGGAATCTGATTATGATCTGATTATTAAGTGCATGTAAACGCACTGTATCTGCATGAGGCATAACTGCACGCAATCTGGCATTTCTATCTGGGTGTGTTATTTGTTTTTGTTTCTACAAAGGAAAGTTTTCACTGGGTTATTTACGATATAGTGAAGCTACTGCAGTGCATTTTGTTTGCAACACTGCTCACACAAATTAGGGGATATTTCATTTTGAGATAATCCCTTATTTTTTTTTGGGGGGGGCATTATATTTTAAACCTTTGTCTATTCGTTTAAGTTTAGGTTTATTCTATGCGATGTGCACTGTTTTCCATTGTTTAATAAGGAAAAAACAGCACTGTAAATAAATGGTGAGTGATATTTATTCCTCAGCTCTGTTTATCTCCTGTGGGAGTGTGTCTGTGCACGTGTGTGTTCTTACCTCGGTGTAACCCATGCTAGCTGCCGCTATCAGAGCCTGTTGGATGGCGTGACTCTTGCCGAAGCCCGATTGCTGCGTCTCGTCTGAGCTCCAGTCACACTGGACCAGGTACTGCACCACCTCCAGGTGACCCCGTAGTGCCGCGTGCACCAACGCGCACTGTCCGTTCCTGTCCACTTGGTCAACCTGTCCCACATACACATACACCAAAAAATAACCAGTGAGATGCACCAACTCCATAAGCTCTGGTCATCCCACAGGAGATGGTCAGCTTTATACTGGTTGCGAGGGCCCCTGACCTTTGTGTTCTTGGCGCAGAGGGCCGTGATGATGGTGAGGTGACCGGCAGCGGCGGCGTATCCCAGAGGGCTGAGTCCGCTCTCAGAAGGCCCGTTGACGTCAGCGCCAAACTCCAGAAGCATGTTGAGCATCTCCATATAACCCATGTGAGCATATACACAGAGCACAGGGGCGTTGTTTAACACCTCCGTCCGGTAGTTCACGTTAGCTCCGCCCAGAATGAGCAGACGAGACACCTACAGAGAGACACGGATTAGAAGATATACAGTCGAATCCGGTTAATAGGACCAGCCGCTTATTCGGACCAAATTGTAAAGTACCGAAACAAATCATATTATATACATGTAATGTCATTCGCTTATTTGGACCAAAATTTCGCTTAATCGGACCAAAGAACGTGAGAATAAGAATAAGAAAAAGGTCAAGTCACCACCTAGCGATCAGAGATTTATGGGAGGATTCCTGTGCTCTCCGGAAGAATTTATGCTTTTATCAAAGGTCAGGAAATCCAAAAAGTTGTGT
>JAUZSU010125875.1:0-17475 GCA_034780255.1 Parotocinclus maculicauda | reverse complement strand
AGAGTCATTTTACCAAAAGTTTATTCCGACCCGGGATTGGGATGGGACAAGATTATTTTATGTGAGAGTGGGATGGGACAGGAATGAAAATCCACTCCCGTGTCACCCTCTACTTTGCACTGGAGGAACTTTCGTTTAGTTAGGGGAAAAGTGCCCCCTTTTTTGAGTGTTGGGACTGAACTGAGAATGGTTGTAGTTCTTAGAACATCATGTATTGGGACTTTTGTAGCTCTTAATTCAGGTAAGGTATTTTTCTAAGTGAGATTAAAAGGGAACATTAAAGGGAGATGGACAAAAAGAAAAAATAAAATGAATTAAAAACAATATAATTATTTATTGCATTATTATGTTATATAGCTACTTATAAAGCTTGTATTTACTTGACAATGCATCAAAAGAGTAGTACCGTTTTTGTGTGGTCTGTGGTAGCTTAGTGGTAAAGGTACTGGACTATAGACCAGAAGGTCCAGGTTTCAAATCCCACCATTGCCACAGTTGGGTCCCTGAGCAAGGCCCTTAACCCACAATTGCTTGGATTAAGACTGTATTAATTGTCTGTATAAAGACTGTATAAAAGTCGATCTGGATAAGGGCGTCTGCTAAATGCTGTAAATTTAAATGTGTGGAAAAAGGCATGCTGGTTTCACAAATATCCTCATGGTAAGAACGCCCGTCTAATCAGACTGTGAGGTCGACACTAATGGTAATGTGTGTTATTCTGGGTTCAAATGGCTCACCTCTAAGATAGCATTCTTCTGGGCTTCATTAACCTTTCCTGCTAGACAGCAGTGGGCAATGGCGTTCTGAATGATCGGCTTGTTGGACTTGGCACAGGGCTCCTTAAACAACCTTGGACCTAAAATAAGATGTTAAGAAGAACATGGTTAAGGCTGGGATGTGACAAGGTTTGCTTCAGTAAAATCCAGTGGTCTTGCATGCAATGAGAGTAGTTTTATCACTTCTGCGGTTACATGATTGTTTTCATTAATTGAATCATGTCCAACTTTGTTTACTCTTACAATTAAAATGGATCAACCCAAATCCTAATGTTATCGTTCAAGGACCAGTATTGAGTGAATGATCAATGTTATCACCATTGTACTCTGCTGCTGAGGTAATGGAGGATGCTGTGGAGCCGTTTTCCCAGTCTCTCTCCATGTTCCTGCTGGCATTACGACTCAATATGGGAAAAGATTCAACCCCAGAATCACCTCTGCCACAAACGCAAATGCATTTAGGTATCACCAACCAAAACATAAAGGAAAGTATCTGCAATTCATCTGCAATACACTCTTTTCTTTCCTTCCTGTCTCACACACACCTCTGGGAACCCCCTCCGGAGGTAACACTGTCACATTCAGTAGCAGCTGAGGCCAATGAAAGGGAGGAACCAGATGGAGCAGCACACAAACTTACAGCTAGAGAGAAAAAGAAATTCAATTTAAACTTAATTAATCTTCAAGCGCTTCATCAAATACCATGTATAAATTGATGGAACGATACACTCTGATCACCGTTCGATTCGATTCACGATCCTGAGTTCACGATTTGATCAAAAACATTCCTTTTATAGTTATGAAATATGAACAATGCAAACCAAATGCACATTTCGAATAGGTTCTTAAATGAAAAATAAATGAATGTATAAATGAATGAATAAACATTAGTCCGCTGCAATTAACCTAATCATAATAACTAGAAATATAACCAAATAAGTAATATTATAAACTGAAAATCACAGCCAGCAAAAAGCTCACTATAATATATTAAATATTTGTTATTCAATAAACCACTGTTCTTGTTAAATTGTTGCATGCTTTTCATCTCTCTTTGGCTAAGCTGAAATCCTGTCATTATGCTACGTTTATCAAACATCTTTTTTTATAATTTCTATGAGTGAAAGGTGCTACACAAATATCTTTAAACATATCCATATATACAAATATATTAAAAAATATAGGTATGTTTTAAAAGTGTATGATTTAGTATGTAGTGTGCCACCCAGTTGCAACCAACAACCAACGTTTACACTAACTTTGACACAATTAACACATATACAGTCAAATCTGGTTGATAGGACCACTTCGGGACGCGATCGTTTTGGTCATAATAACCGGCTGGTCCGATTAAACAAACATGCCCTATGTTACAAGACATTGCTATTTAACATATTAAATGTTTATTAAACCTTTATTGTGCGATTTACACGTAGAGCGAACGTACAAACGAGAACTACTGTTATTTACGAACTTTGTCCATTGAAAAATAAATTTGCAAACAAGTTTTTCGAAACGATTTACAACACAATGTATAGGTACTCAGCATGCGAAGCATAATACTGTAAAAAACAAGTTCTTACTAAATTCCAGTCAACGTTTGAAGAACTGATCCAGTGTGATCTGACACGTTCTCTTGACGGACTGCACTTGAACAAAATCAAGAAATCAAGAAAATCAAGGCGGGTGTGTTCACCTCCCGCTGGTTTTGCTCTTGTCAACACAAATTTTCAGATTTCCTGACCTTTGACAAAAGCATAAATTCTCCCGGGGATCCCAAAAACCCTCCCATAAATCGCTGACCCGCTTTGCAGTGGCTAAGTGGCGACTTAAGGCTTCTTTTTCTTATTCGCTTTCACGTTCTTTGGTCCGATTAAGCAGAATTTTGGTCCAAATAAGCGAATAACATTACACGTAAATAATAGGATTTGTTTCGGTACTTTAGGATTTAGTATGAATAAGTGGCTGGTCCCATTAACCGGAATCGACTGTATTTGAAATTAAGCTTTGAAACTATGTTTTTTTTAACAATGACTGTTGTACCGTCTTGGAAAGTGCAGCACTTGGAAGCCTTTTGGACCAAACATTTTTGGGTTTTTTTTGTACCGAAAACTAGGTTGGATTAGAAAACATTAAGAGAAGATCAAGAGTCATGTTTCAGCTCAGCTCACAAAATGTTTATTTCACTCCATGATAGCGTGTTAGGTAACGGCTTAATAGCTAAGCATAAAAGGTTCTCCGATTATCTGCTTTTATCTTGCCTTGATTATGTCTGCTACCCTGTTACCTCTCTACTGCCTCAGAATAATAACTATGTGCCAAAAATCCAGAAAATGACTTGGATAACTGAAACTCTTTGCTTGTTTATTCCAAACAGTCTTTGTAGTCACTCTTTATGACTTTATGATATTCATACATAGTCATTTAGCAGTGACTTACAGTTGATACAGTCTTACAATCTAAGCAATTGTGGGCTAAAGGACCTTGCCTAAGGAGCCAACAGTGGCAGCTTGGCAAAGGTAGGACTTGAACTTTAGACCTGCTGGTCATGCCTTAGGATTAACCACCACAGTCCCACCCACAATTTATGAACACAAGAGCTTCTACATTTACGTATTTATGTATAGTGCAGCTGCATGCTATTCGGCTGTGAAACAGCAGAGCAGAAATGTGCCCACATTGGTTCTGGAGGGATCCCAACGCACCTGCAAACTCTCTCTCCCTCTTTTCCCTCATTCTCTCATTCTCTAGTTGTTTCCTTAAAGCACTATGAGGTCATTAATTGGACACATTTGCATCATTAAAACGAGAGGAACGCACAGGCTAAAACACAAGAACTCATGTCTATGTATTGTTCTTCTAACAAACTTCTTTTTGCCATGACTCAGTTAATTGTGTTAGTTGTAGTTGTTGTTCGAATTCCGCAAACTCTCCTTTACAACTTTTACACAGACAAAGAGGAGGTGCAGAGACTTTGCATTCCCTTTATGGACCGGCTCGCATTTACGCTGTGGACGAGGAGGTTTTTTTGTTGATCAAGGCTAAATATAAGTGCAATGATTACAAACCACTGGCACAAACTGGCCTCCTGACGGTCTGTCACATTCACAACATGACCAATATCTCTTGGTGCCCTTACAGCCCTCTCTGGCTTGCTGGGAAAATGCTTGATACGGGTAAAAATTCAGTTCTCTGAAACATGGAACATGGTCAACTGCCTGCTGTAGGACGAGGGTGGAGAGCAGTGTGTGATGTGTGTTCTTTACGGCTGTCTTGCACTGTGATCCTCCAAAATGGAACTAGTCAAAGTGGTGGCAAAACTGGGAATTGACAGGAAGACAGGAAATCACCAAGAACTCAGCAAACTGCAGACCATTCAACTGCAGTGGTATGAAAAACTTATGCAGATGGAGGCTGTGGATCAGCAGTCCCTCAGAATTAACCTTCGAAGTCTTCTACTTCTTCTACTGACACTCTCAATAATCAGATCACAGGATGGACCAGAAGCCAACGTGGACCTGTTTGAGATGGCAGCCACCAAGTGCGGTTGGAAGAAAAGTGACCGGTGGGTTCCAGCTAGCCACAAAGCTTCTATTCCATTCCCTAGTTTGAGAGACCAGGTGTGGGGAATTCCCCTTTAATCCCCCTCCCCTTACACATAATACTATCCCTTTGAGGAGGGATTCCTTGCTCTCTTCAATCCTCACCCCACAAATTTTCTCCTTACACACATTTGCCCCCTGTCAGCCCCACCAAACTGTGGATACACCTGGTCTAACATGTTGTGTTGTGTGGAGCAATTCTAGGACCAGTGCCCACCAATGGGTGTTGGTACACTGGTCTAGATCCCTCATCACCTTGATGCCAGATATAGGTGGCACTCATGGACTTGATGATAACCAACCAAAAACTGGTTCAAGGACAGGCATTGGAACATGTCTGGGACCCATAAGCATAGTGTGTGTGTGTGTGTGTGTGTGTGTCTGTCTTTGTTGCATGGCTCAAAGTTACAGCGGACAGAATGACAGTGGACAGGAAGAGACTTGTGGTTTTTTAGCACCTGGACCGGCTAGGCAGGGTTTACAATATGTTGCAGTTGATCCACTGGCCCACCCAAAATGCCAATTGCACCCACTCCTATTTCCACGTTTCCTTTTAAAACAAGTTAATAGGTCTCATCAGACTGTTCTAACAGTGCATTGAAGGTAGAGATCATCTGAATACATTTCAGCGCTTAAGTAATGGGGTCTGAGTCTGTGCTCAGATGACAGCCCGATGTGAAAGTTCTGAAAAATTGGACACATGATGCTGGTTTACTATTTCTTCTAGCTGTACTAGTTCCTCGAGCGTCATTTTAGAATACTAGTGATTAATATACAGTAGTTATCAAAGCTAGCTAGGATCTTAGCTAACTAGAGAATCTGAATAGCCTGGATATACACATTATCAGAGCTAGCTAGTGAACAGCCTAAACATACATGTTATAAAAGCTAGCTAATGACTAGCCTGAAAATACATGTTATCAGAGCTAGTTACTAAATATAGCCTAAATTTGCATGATATCAGAGCTAGTTGGTAAATAGCCTGGAAATGTAGAGCTGTACAATGTATCTCAGAGTTAACTAGTAAATAGCCTATATGTACTGTACATATTATTAGAGCTTATTTCACTATAACCCTGCTGAAAAAAACAAGCATTGACCAGCATAAGATTTATGCTGGTTTAAGCTGGTGTGGTGCTGGTTTTGCTAATTGACCAGTATAACCTTGCTGGCAAAGCTGGTTGCCCAGTATGATCTTGCTGGTTTTGTTGTTCAACCAGCATGTGCTAGTCACCAGCATACCCAGCAAAGACCAGCATGCACTGATCACGACCATCCAAGAACCAGCAAAGACCAGCATGTGCTAGTCACCAACATCCCCAGCAAAAACATTTTTAAAACACCACAAACGCCTGATCACCACCAAGTCCAGCATCATGCCGGTTTGTTTAATTTTTTTCAGTAGGGATGTAATATAGTTTTCTTTTTTTTAACAAAAAACAAAATCCAAACACATTTCTGTGGTGCAAATACTTTACTTCTCGTTGTAGTTCTTGATAATTGCTACTGCTGTGGTATAAAAACAGCAAAGACCAGCATGTGTTGTGTTTTGGACACTGGTATGTTGGTCACCGAGCTGTAAAGGCAAGACCACCAAGAACTTTCAAATTCCATACCTAAATAAATATGGAAATTGAGCTTGTATGATCTTGCTAATTGACCAGCATCTCAGCAACCAAAACAAAATATATGCAGGTATTTACTGTGTTTTAAAGCAGGGTGGAAACTTGGAAGAGGTTTGTAGTAACAATACATTTACTCCCTTATTATTTTGACCTCTGTTACTACAGTTTGCTCTTACAGAAGTACATTTGTAAAAGGAAATACATTCTGAATAAATGAACAAGTTGTACTAATTACATTAGAAAATACTATCCAATACCGCTATATGTACTACTATTTCTGACACTAAATCTCAAATGTTGATCCCTTGACCCCTTAATGGTCTGCATGTCGCCTTAGGCTTGCTCAATTTGGGATTGGTCTTATAAGATAATATAAGATTGTAAAGCTGCTTTGAGACAATGCTCCACTGTAAAAAGTGCTATGGAAATCAAATTGAATTGGATTGAAATGCTATTATTTTATACATTAGTTGAAACACATCTGGGATTGAGCTTGCTTGGTAAAATTTACTACGCACTCCTGTTTAACATGTTTATGATTTTTGCCTCACTGAGACTTTATTTGCTCGATGATGATTCCACCTTCAGTAGTTAACATTAGGTAAAGCTCTTAGCATAACAAAAGATCAATTCTATATTCACTGTGTCCCAGTCTTAAATTCTAGGTTCATTTTCAAATGCTCCCAACATGCCTTTACAGTTGAACTTTCACTCTGTCACAGTTCTTGCCACATTATATCTTTTTCATTTATCTAGTCATTTCAGTCAAGCGCCCACTCTTTTTCTCTTAATTTGCTCTCTTTCAGGGATTCCCATTTCTTTTACAACCTTGCTTTGTCTAAACAGTTTCACATTCAAGTCCTGAAATCAATCCTCACTTTAAATGAAAAAATCCTTTTCACATGATCATTTTTCTCATTTTCTTTTCACGGGCACTCACACATCCAAATACACACATACGTAACAATAATGTGCCGTCACAGGCCTCCGGCCACTTTAAATAAAGCATCAGCCACCTGCTGAATGTTAAGACTTCAGTGCTGCTGTTTAACACTGTGGGTTTTGGTAAATGTAATTCACACTGTCCTGACAAAGGTAAGAAAACCATCTCTAAAGACTTTGTGTTCCACCCACCCACAGACAGACCGACTGTGTACAAATGGAGGAAAATCAAGACTGAAAAAGCAAAGACTCCAATAGCAAAGGCTTTTGTCACATCAACTAATGTTCATGTGTTTTCCACAAGGAGAACATGCACCCTTGCCATGCACACCATTGTGGTACCAAGGAGCAAGCCAGTGCTCACCAAAAGAGCATTGGTCATCTGCAGTTTGCTAAAAATCACATGGACAAGCTATACATTTATTGGAAATAGTTTGGTGGGCAGATGATACAAAAACACATCTATTTTGAATAAGTATCATATCTGGAGAAGCATCTGGGAAATGTGATGGTGGTAGTATCATGGTTTGGGCCTGTTTTCCATCACCTGGGCCAAGATGGCATCATAACTAATTAAGGTCAGTACTAATATCAGGACATCTGTCTATAAATGATCAAGAGGTATACCGGGTACATTGCTGCACAAGGGGGTCACACAAGATACTAAAAAGCAAAGGTTCAAATAATTTTGCCTCTCACAAACATTTTCCTGAGCCAACAAGTATTTTATTTTTGTATCATATATATTGCTAATTTGATTCTTCTTATTTACTCTTAGGACATACGTGAAAATCTGATGATGTTTTAGGCCATTTTTATGTAGAATTACAGAACATTCTAAAGTTCAGCATCTTACAAGCATCACTGTACTCAGGGTCAGAAAGCAAGATGAACAAGTCGACAGGTCATACATTACTCCAGCATGGCTGGACATGCATCCATTTCTCAGGTTCAGGCTGGATAGACGCAGAGCAGCGGACATGCTACACTGATATAAAGGGGTCATTGTGGAGACTGTGTACTATGGCGGATTGGATTCACACATGAATGCTTGCACTTCCCCTTCCCTTCCATCCTCCCACTCCTCCGCACAGAGATAACGTCAGAACTCAATCTGATTCCTGTTCAACTGCCCCCAAGAAAAATATATATACACTGAAGCAGAAAAGAGGACATATTGATATTGGGAATGGCAGCCAAAATGGAAAGCGTATAAGTGAATATGGATTTTCTGGCAGGTTTGGAACAAATTAAGAACTATAGTAATGTAACAAAAAATATAATGTTATAAAGTGTTATATAAAAACCTGCCAATTAGTGTAAAAAGCTCTTTTAGAATAACATTGTGTATGGGCACACCTGTGTCCCACAGCCCCAGCCCCCATCCAGAGGAACCCCGTGAATCAGAAAAGACAGACAGTATTGGTTGCCAGATCTCAACCTAGTCATGAGAACAAGGGCCGGCCAACTATCAGTTTTAGGACTTGCTATTTTGCACCCAGACACATGGGACCACCGATACAGGTCCCCTGTAACCTGGCCCCATGGAAACAGGATCCTAAGGATATATATAACTTCTATATGCAACTCAAATACAGGGGACCATGGAGTAAGGTTTAAAATGCATCCCTCTTTAAAATGCAACCGTCACCTCTGCAGGGTGGCTTAGCATGGCAGGCTCACTGAGCCTTGCTGGGTTGTATCCCACCTCTGGGGAGGTGAGATTTTAGGTGCATTCTTAAGTTGTGGGCCTGTCTGTGTGGTCCCATGAGAATGGAATGGGCAGAAGGTACCTGTTGCAAGGTGGCTGGTTTCTGGGTACTTTCTCCATGAGAAAGTTTTCAAATATTTTTTACATACAGTAATATTTTTAGTTGCTTGAAGCCGACAGACTCTCACAAACAAAAGCACATTAAATTTTTAATAATGGGCATATTTATTTAATAAATACATTAATTAATTACATTAATTAATTGAATAATAATAATAATAATAATAATAATAATAATAATAACTATTTTTATTATTATTATTATTATTATTATTATTAATAAATCAAAAATACATATTTTTACTATACTTAGGCATATGTCTGATATATGTATATAATAATTAGAATAAATATAAATTTTATAATTAATTAAGATGCTGGCATTGTTTAATTTGACTTGTTTTATCGTGGCCTGACTTTTATTTTGTGGTAGCTATAAACATGTATATAATGAACCATCTATGTATATCCATGGTCCTTTTATTCGAAAGTGGGCTTTCTCTACCATAAAGGCCTGATTGATAGAGTACTTCTGAATGTCTTACTTCCTGAAGGGTAGCCCATCTTTGTCGATTAATTCTCTGACCTCTCGGCCTCTAGAAAGAGTCTCAGTGGTTTCAAGCTCCCAATTATTGAGGTCAGTGTGTTCCCGTGAACACTTAAAGCTTCAAAAAATTATATCCAGGCCCCAAATCTGTTCTTCTCCACAGTTCCATGGACGTCATGGCCTGGTTTTTGTTTTGATGCACAGTGTGAATTGTGGGACCATAAATACACAAGTGTTTGCCTATCTAAAATGTTCAATCAATGCAATTAGCCACAGGTGGACTCCAATCAAGTTCTAGAGACATCTCAGGAATAATTAAAGAATTCAGGATCTACCTGACCTTAGATTGGAGTAAGACTTGAATCCTTAGGTGAGTGAAATAGTTTTTTCATGATTACATTTGGTGATGACAGATTATCGGGTTTTGTTAGATGGGTAAAAAGACACTCCAGTTAAACTAAATCTACAACACAATAATATGGCCTGAATTCTCAGGCAACTGAATATTTTCTGAACCCACTGTAAACGGAATGAGGAAAAAAACATGCAGTACCGGTACAGTACAGTACAGGAAAGTGATTAATTTTAACAGTGTGTCTGTGAAACCCGGGCAGACTGTCTGCTGATAAGCAGTGTGTTTAGGATGCAAATCACGTAAAGTGGGTCTGTGTTTGTGATTGAAGCCCTGCCCCATGCAGCTGGTGACTGTGTGCCAACGCCGGATGCAAATGAGCGAGTCTGAGAATGAGTGGGAGGTAGACACAAAGCTCAATTAGAAAGGGAGGTAGAAGAACAGTGTGTGTGTGTGTGTGTGTGTGTTATGGGGGGCAGGGAGTCTAATGCCAATCTGAGACGTTCTGATTTCCACACCGGAATTTGCAGACAGACCAATCCCTCCAGCAGCCTATGAAGTAAAGCAAACACTCGAACACACACATTTTCCACTAACCCACACACACTTTGTCAACGTAGTCATCGCAATCTGGGTGGCAACATGGTCACTGCCAGGCAGGGAGGTGTGACACCATCTCTGTCTGGCGCAATCCGCTTTTGTCGCAACACACAACACAAGCCAATGGCAGTCAGGCTGCTAAGAAAGCTGCCATAATTCTAAACCACACACTTGTAGCTACTTTTTTGACATGTTTCAGATCCTTCGCCGATATCAGTTTGCACTAATGAGTTTCTTTAAGCATATTAAGCCTAAACCGTGAGCACAACTAATGATGAAATGCGTACAAATTAATCGCTAGCTGTCCCTCGGCCAACTTTAATATGCTACATTAATATATGATGCATCATCCATGCCTGATGCCTTTTCAGCCCTGGCATCGGCTTCGTCTGCATGCAGAATGGAGCCTTGATGAGGTCGTCTAAATCAGCAGGGACGGGATTGGTGGAGAGGCCTGCGCTCGTCCCCACCGCAGCCGCTAATGTCACCCCAGCCCTAGTCCTTCTTCGCCATGGCAACGGGCAACCGAAAACGAGAGAGAGAAATTAAATCACGCCGTGGTGGGGCCGAGGCATTAATTTTGCATAAAGAGTGGATGAAGTGCACGCACATGCAGCTCCTTTTGTTCATGCTAAAAATGCACTGTGCCAGTTTCAGTGGCAGAAACATAAGACATCTGATATTTGGGGAAAGAAAACGGCTTTAAACATGACTTTATATTCAAAATATTTGAATCATAGGGTAATAATAATGCTTTTGTAATAAGAGTGAACCAGTAAAAGATGACCTGTGTTTTGTGTTTCATGTTTCAAAGTGATACAGGGATTCAATTGTCTGCCAAAAATCTCTGAATTTGACTCTATATAGGCTTACAAACCTTTATAGTATTTATACATAATAAATAAATGGGGTGAGGTTTTAATTTGGAAAAGATGGTTCAAATGTGAGACTGTACATGTTCTAATATTTTTATGGTAAAATTTTGATATACAAAATTTTAACAGGATGATGAAAAGTCACTGCATGTACTAAATCACCCAAATATTTACCTATAAACTATTAATATAGAATTTAAAATATTTTTATTTAAGTGAATCATTTCAGTTATTTTTATTATAAGGGTATTATAAAATATATTCTCTGTCTGGGTGAACCAATGAGACTGGTTGAGGTGGGATTGATTTTGTGTTTTTAACTGGCATGATGATTCAAATTTTGTCATAACAAAATCCCATTCTTATCCAGTAGTGCTCTGTAAACTTTAGTACAGTATTTACATCATGAATACGTACCCATAAATAAGGGATTCCTATTGAAAACAATTTAACAGGGGTGTATTTCACATTGGTTTTACAATTTAATTCTAAATTTATAATAGTGCCCTTGCTAGAGGTAAAACAGTGAGATTGGTTGGAATGAGATTGTTTTTGTTTTAAAGAGACATGATGACTACATATCTGACACAAAAATATACTACACAATATACATATATTTTACAAAATAAACCAAATAAACCCTTATAGTAAACATTATTAACCCTAATATATATATTAACATTAATAATAAATAATAGTTAAACCTATTTATTATAAAGCAAATATGCTACTTAAGGATTGTAGTATTTTATCATAGGGTTTTAATAATTCCCTAATTACAGTAGCGAGTGAAAGGTGGAATTGGTTTTGTGTTTTGAAGATGTGATAATGAATTATCTGTTACGAACTAATCACTAAATCTCACCAAAATATCTTTGTCTGGTGTCTAGGGGGTTCTGATATTTTATACCGTTATAAATACACCCTCATTGAGTGAAAACTATATGAACCATAATGTAATAGATTCTTAATTAAATTTTAAATTGGGAAGTTACATAAAGAATTGTCACAGCATGTATATAATGGCCTTTTACAGAATGATGCATTTAAAATATATTTCACTATAAGCTTATAATAATTGTATTAACTGAAGGCGCAATTAAACGTTTTCTCTGGCACAATAATTTGGTAAATCTCACCTCATCTCATCTGTTAATAACATGGGTGCATAGGGTCCTATTATGTTTGTTATGAGGATATAATAACCTACTCTTTATAGCACAGTGAAAGGTGAGACTATCTGGTTCTGTGGTTAGAACTGACATGGTGATTAAAAGCTTTGTACCAAATAACAGCCTATAAACCCTTAGTATATTTGCAGCATTTATACAAAATGAAATGAGGGGATATTGAATGATGGGATAGTTTATTTTAAAGTATCTCCTAATTTTTGTGAGCAGTTTATTTGGCATTTACAAAAATGTAAATCGTTTTTTAATATGGAACATCTATGTCCCAATGTGGCTGTGTGTTTATACAAATTCCACAATTAAAATATACAGGGAAGGAGATGATTTTTCATTTACAAAGTGAAGCGAGTGTCTGTGCCACATAACATCCATAACATTCACACTGATTATATGACAATGCGTTTTGCAGGGTGATGCAGGGTTAGATGTTATAATATTGCAACATTTATATGTGAAAAGAACTGAGATTGATTTTGCATTTGAAGTGACAGTGCAAGGGATTAGTCATCGTCCCCAAATAGTTATAATAACTAGACAAATGATGCTCCACTGCATCAAATAACGGCCTATGAAATGTTATATAAGCTTATATTTTATTGTTATGAGCTTATACCAATGCCTTTGTAGCAAAGGAAGGTGAAAGGTGAATTTTGTAGTGACAGAGGGGTGAAAATGGAAAATTTGATTACGTCACCAAATAACGAACTTTGTAAAGTTATATCTGTAACATATCTGTTATTATACTGAAAAAAGGATCCAATAATTCTAATAACAATATGATATGGTTAATGTAGGGAGAAACAAAGAAAGATTTTAAAATGACAGTGCAGTGAAAATGTAAAATATTATTATTATTATTTTAACTATATGATTGTTGTGCTGACTTTTAAAATGGGTTTAAGATACATTATATGAACAAATCATAGACAAATGGGATACATTTTGCATTTTGCATGCTGAATGTGGCTCAGCTACATATATCTAATAAATCTAATTCATACAATGCATACTGCATCTCTGCAAATATTTTCCTCTATGGCTTTATGGCTTACAATAATTGCATTACAAGGTTATAATAATATAATTGCTATGAGGTCTATGTTGTGGAACCAAAGGTGGGAATTCATTTCCAGGAACGTGTAGGCCATGTTTACACACATCATGGTGCCACATTAAACTCTGTAAACTCGTTTCATAACGAAAAGAAAAGACCAACACTATGTAGGATTGAAAATGTCCACACATTTAAATCTCTCGTTATAAACATGTGCATTATAATGCATTATTTATGCTCACAAAAATTAGGGAATACTTCCAAATGGAATATCCCATAATGAAATGTTCTAATGTTCTAATGTCTAATGTTTTATTTAATAATATTAAATATTATTATGATTACTGTAATTTAGGAGCAACCATGGTCTGTGCCATTCATCACATGGACCCAGCCCTTAGTCCAAAGAGTACTGAGACTTGGAATTGAAATATTATCTCGCCAGAGGTGAGATATGAACCAGAGTAGTTCAGTGGTAGAGCACTGGCTCCCAGTGATGAACCCACCCGTGTGTACTCTGCTTCTGGCGAGGTGTGGTTTCAGTTATGTTTCAAAGTTGTTTTTGGTCTCTTGGCACCAAGTGTCCAAATGCAAGGCCTTTTGGCACGGTTAGTTTCAGATGTAGGGTGTCTGGCAGTTTGGGATAAGATTTGTGTGTTTTCTGAATTTGTGTTACCTGGGTTTTTTTTGCCTCAACAAAGGCTTAAGAATCTCAGGACTCCCTGTGGTGGAGGCTGGGTAATCAGGGATGTTCCGTGATTTCAGTTTCATACTATCCTTACTATATTTTACATACTATAATGTTTAAAAGTGGGAAACTAAAAAGAAGCAGTAAATTTGGATTTAAAGTGATGGTGCCATTTTGGGATGCAAACATATCAGTATCAGCCTCAGTATCAGGTGGATTCTCTGGACTGAATCAATTTTTTCAACATGTGTTGAAGTCTGTTATCATGCAATGTTTTATGTACAGATCTATGTATGTCAAAACCCATACATCTAGTACGTCCACGTCAATTCTACCCTACAAGCCCCAAAAAACAAACATATTTGATTAAATTGTGCTTCTTACGCCCTTGGGAGAGTGCAAACTGAACTATAATGCAGCAACTACAATGTTGATTTCTGAGGATCTGGGCATGACCCTTAAGCCAGTTATTAGGGATCTAAGCAGAATAAGAAGAAGCATTGCATTCAGGATGTTAAGGACCTGTGATCTGCAGCGGGTATGCAGGCAGATAACACAGCAATCACCAATCAGGCACTGAGCCGGCTCATCAGTTCATCTGAAGATCCAGCTTCAAACTGCACATATCTATTCCTCACGATAAAACAAGACGGGCTCTGTCCGCCTCCGCATAACACACGTTTGTACGCTAAGGACGATAAAACAAAGGAAACAAAGAAAGAGAAAGGAATCATACCTACATGGTGCCGAGCCTACATGAGTTTATCATAGGTCTGCTGATTTGATTAGAGATTTGAAACTGTCACAGTATGGCTGCCTGCATTTCTTGGCTGTTTTTCACAGACAGTAACGCGTCTAGTTTAATGTCATTTGTCTGTGCGGTCGTTAAAAGACACCTTTGGTCAGCTGAGGATAATAAGGAACGATGCCACCTTTAAAAAGGTGGCTAAAATTCAGCTGAATTTGAATCAGAATGGCCACGCCTATCAATTTGACACCACCAAACTGAAAGCTAATAGGACCTACCATCCACTGACTGGAAAAGTCACCTTGTGGAAATGCAGTAGTCTTAGAACAAGCAACAACCCTTTCTCACCCCAATCGGCATCCACACAATAGCCGCTATTACATCAAATCGACACGTTTGACGGACAAAAGGCTTTGCTGACACCCAAGAAACTGTAACCTCATGACAAATAGATCATGCAAATGGCCTCCTGGATTCAGAAGGGAAGGACCACGTTAGATGGCGGGAGGTAAACGCTATCCATCAGCAATTGCTCTGTCCTTATACTGTTCATTCCCGGGGAAGTCACTCATCACTGTTCCCTTAAAACACAAAGCAACAGCTGAAACACCCAAGATCTAGGAAATAACAGTTCTGACACCCTGGTTGAAGAAATTCAGAGCGAGACACATGCAAACAATAAACCAAAGTCATCACTCTGTCTATCCAGGCATCTTCTTGTCTGGCCATATAGCTGAGTCTGGATCTTATCAATAATGCAGCACGGGTTCATGTTTATGCAATGGCGAGCACATATGCATCCTAGGGATTGTACAGACTGACAAGCCTGTACAAGCAAAACACACGCATCCCCCAGACCCCCCAGCACACACACACACACACACACACAAAAGTCTACCAGGTCCAATATTTGCTCTGCTCACAAATGGTCCAGTTTAAAAGAAAGCAGGCAGAAATAAGAGAAAAGAATGAAACACTCACCTTTTCAGCCCTTCTTTCTTTTGATTCTGTTTAAGGCAGATTCTTAGTGCTTCATGATGGCAGAGCACAGAAAAAAATAACTGTAGTGGCATGGTGATATGCAAATTAACAGATCACGCTGAATAGGGGTGCATTTATTATTCATAAATTACTCATGTTTATGCAAATGAGGCTAGACGGAGCTACTCAAATGGGGGGTTGGTAATTCCTCTGTCTTGTTGCAGCTCCAGATCCGGGTTTATTGCCCTTCAGTTATTGTTTATAATCACATATTGTCTTAAAATATCCGCTGGTTTGGTTTAGACTTGTATTTGAAGAACAGGCAAGCCACCAAATGAGCTGAAACTTCTGGCTGAAACCATTACACCTTGCTTTTGGTGTAAATGATTTACACCAGTGACAAAAACATTAGTCAGCGCACGATATCTGAATGATTAATCTAAATCCAATGGAAGAAGAAAAACGACACTGCAACCTCCATCTTAATCATTTTCTCATTTTCGCATTACAGACCTCTGAGGCCGCAATATGGCTGATCCGATTTGTTAGAGAGCCTCAAAACAAACCTTCTCAGTCATAACGACTGCCTGAACAATACTCATCACATAGTGGGTCTGTATACTTTTATTAATACGTGTGATCATGTGAGAAAAAGTGTCCATATCAATTTTAGATAAGACTTTTATAAGACTTTAAGACACCAAAAGCTTTCATTTCCAAAACATTACACCACGTTGTCCTGTAAAATATCAGGAGAAAGACTGTAAGAATGTATTTGTCTTAAACAAAGGAAAGTATCAATTATAACTAATTGTAAGAACATAATGTTCGTGTTTATTTAGCCTACATTTGCACACCGCAGGATTTTAATGAGAACTAGCGCTTTGTATATGTAGCGCATGTCGCCCCCATGTGGCCATTAATAGTAAACGTTACTGAAAATTGAATAAAGAAATACTGTATGCATAGTGATGTACACTGCTCACAAAAAAATAGGGAAAATTTTATTAAGGAGCTATTAGTGTGAGCAGTATATCTTATTTTGTGAATGCACAATGCTAACAGTTAAGGAAGGCAGCTTTTAGGTGGAGCAGCTGCTTTGGAAAAGAACTGTATGTTAAAATCCACACCCACTTTGTACAGATCAAATTTCACTTAGGCTGAAACGTCAAAACATCAGTATAATCTCTTGCTAAAACTTGTCTAACGCAATCTTAATGATGTTCCTGTCAAGTATGTGTGCAACACTTGGGTATGACTGGAGGGCAAACCACCGTAGTTGCCGCCCAACGGCATTGAAAAACACTTGTGTAATTATGAATTACCAGTGGAAAAACAGAAGTTTCAAGCTGACTGAGCACCTAGTTAGTATAAAAGTGGCTAAAAGTCACTAAAAGTCTCATGTGCCTAATGTGAATTTACTAAGCGAGCCGAAGCGAGGACTGAAGCAATCGCACACATGCCTCATTTTTGTCCTTTCAGGCTGTATTAAAAGTGATATCAGATCATTTTCCCTTATTTAGCCTTGCTGTAAAATATTTAAAAAATAAATAAATAAATAAAAAATATAAAAAAAAGGTTGCTGGCCAATTGCTGGTTTGAGAAAAAATCATTCATTATCTTCTGCTTAATCCACACAGGGTTGCAAGTCAGCCAGTGCCCACCTGGTAACTCTGGGTGCAAGGGCAGGAACAACCCTAGACGGGACGCCAATCCATCGTAGG